>JAIGNY010003782.1:120000-270000 GCA_020152595.1 Chiridota heheva
TAGCTGGTTGCTAACAAGTGAACTGTGAATAGACATGAAGATGCTGTCAGTTAAGAAGGTATAGATTACCCGTGTTGTGTATGGTGTAACAATAGCTGGTTGCTAGTCAATGAATTGTGAAGAGTCTCTCGGGTTGAATGGTGTAGATTACCCCTGATTTTGAGAAAATCGAGGGTGTCGGGTTGGAGGGGTCCAAATGCCAAAAATTCCTAATGTGCGATTTTGTTCGACGTAATAGTTACGGTCAGTACCGTAAAGTGCTATCAGATTTTAGACAGTTAGTCGTTATTTACGGTCCTGAACGTTAAAAACTCACCATGAAGTTTCTATCTCAACTTTAACGGTCAAAGACCGTCGCACGCAGATTATGGTCTTCACCGTAAGGTTTTAACGGTTTTTTGTGTGTAGAAACGTTTTATTTTACAGTGTGTATAACAAAAACAGCGTCGGCATGCCTCTCCCTTTTCAGTTATTTTTTTATTGATAATGAAACGAATGATATCATGTGATTTATTTTGAATGATTTGATGCCAAGTTAGTTGTTTCTGATTGTTGTTTTTGGCATATCGTTCATGAAAGGAACAGTCCATGTTGGGAAATGTTATCCATTTTGACGTTAATCACTGTTTTAGCTTTTGGAAAACAAAATTAGAATAATACGTACGTTGCTTACTAAGAGTAGGGTTTTTTTTTTATAACAGATTTGTATTGTCAATCACAACACATAATCGAAATGTTGGGTCTATATTTGGTTTGCATGATACAATTTGCAAGGAAGTGGAGTATAAAAACGAAATGAGAATATATTCTCAGGACAATTTCGGAGCCCCTGTGAACATCCACAACGTCACTGATTGCCAGTAAAGATATGATAATTGTTTTGTTTTTTAAGAATGTGCTGACAGAATATATTTAGGTCATTAGCGTCTACCACCTGAAGAAAAGGATAATTAGTAAACCAATTATAGTTAATATTCTTTAAAATACATTACGAATTGGGAACTGAGCATTGAGTATAAGGACGCCAACCTTTTACGGTGAAATGACAGAAGCCTGAAAAAATCTATCTCTCATGGTTCCTTTACCATTTTGATAAAATTATCGTCATTAGCGTTGTATTCGGGCAAGGATTGTTGGTATAAGGCAAAATTGCCACTCACTCGTCCTGCGTACATTATTAATATTGACAATGTTAACAACCTTCTATTAATTTCCAAACAAAAATGTATCAAAACATATAAATCAGAACAACGCTACGCGTATATCAATATGTTTAGTGAAAACAACCTCACAAAAACAAACAGTGCCACAAAAATTGCTCTACTTTTCTAAAACCCCAACTTTCTTAAAGGAGCGCTAGAGCGCTCGTTTTCGCGAATTTTACAGATATACAACTGTACAGATCGGTAAAGTTCATACCCCATAGCCCACAGACGAAGTTAGGGCAAAGGTTACTTGAATATTCATATCAACCAGAATATTACTATACCTTTGCGTGCTAGATAAGCATTCATTTTCCGAGGTACCCCCTAAACACACGCCCTCACTTTCGCTGCCTTAAGCAAAACTTCTTCTTGTGTTACAATCTGACAATGTCTCTTGTTGGTGACAATCCAATCATTGCCGCAAAATCTTTCCCTGACCAAGGTCAATTTGACCGCGGTACGGGACAGATGTATTAGTATAGGGAGTTGCAACTTACAAAAATTGTAATTTAAAATGTATTTTGTTTTTTGAAAAACGTTTACTTATTAAAAATAGGTGCACTTTTTTCTTAAATGTACACTTTCCTATTCATCTTTGCAGACACTATTCATAACAGTACTGTGTGTGGACCTGAGACTTGTAAACATGACGGTGCATGTCTTGTTCCGTCTTCGATTATAATCCCAAATAGCTCCGAACCTGTTTGCGTTTGCACTCGGCGTGAGGTTATACAGTATTTAGGACGATACTGCGAATTGGGTAAGTAATAGATATGGAATATTCTTTCGAATCGGTGTCTTCCCTTCCGACATTGAAATGATGATATTACAGACAACTTAATTAATCTTCTAAGTCATGCAGCCGAAATTTTCAGATGTTATGATCAAATTTATATACCTGAAATATTCACTAAATGTGAAACACATTTGAAATTTCGAAATTACAGTTGTTATATTGTATATTTTTGGTACCAATACTACCAGTAATGTATGTATGTATGTATGTATGTATATATGTATGTATGTATGTATGTATGTATGTATGTATGTATGTATGTATGTATGTATGTATGTATGTATGTATGTATGTATGTATGTATGTATGTATGTATGTATGTATGTATGTATGTATGTATGTATGTATGTATGTATGTCTGTATGTCTGTCTGTCTGTCTGTCTGTCTGTCTGTCTGTCTGTCTGGCTGTCTGTCTGTCTGTCTGTATGTATGTATGTATGTATGTATATATGTACGTACGTACGTACGTACGTATGTATGTATGAATGTATGCATGCATGTATGCATGCATGTATGTATGTATGTATGTATGTATGTATGTATGTATGTATGTATGCAAGCATACATGCATGCGTGTATGTATGTATGTATGTATGTATGTATGTATGTATGTATGTATGTGTATATCTGTGACACTTTGCTTGTAAACACGATATCTCCTGAAAAGTACTTCTATGTATGTATGTATGTATGTATGTATGTATGTATGTATGTATGTATGTATGAATGTATGTATGTATGTATGTATGTATGTATGTATGTATGCATGCTTGCATGCGTGTATGTATGTATGTATGTATGTATGTATGTGTATATCTGTGACACTTTGCTTGTAAACACGATATCTCCTGAAGAGTACTTCTATGCCATGTTTTATTTGGCACATAGATGCTTCATGACAAATAGTCGTTCCCTCTTGGTTTTAATATCGATATCGTGCATAATTAGTGGGCGGGGCAAAATGTAAATATCTTCAAATCCTCATATTTTGATAATCATATGCCCATTTCTGTTTTGCTTCTGTTTTGCTCATCTCATTAAAATGTTCAAACTCACTGATATGAATTGTAGGCGGGGCCTAATGTGGTTTTACTGAAAACAGCTTGTAAACACGATATCTCTTGCACCATACATCAGTGGCATGTCAACTTTGGCATATTAGTGGTCCCAGTTGTATTTGGTGTCGATATTATACATATTAATTAGTGGGTAAAAACTTCAACTTTTTCAAATCTTTTAAAGTGCATGTCAGTTTTGTTTCCTATGTGGCATGCTCATGTCGTTAGCTAGTGTACGCATGCTTATGTTGTTAAAATGTCATATTTACTTAATTTTAGAATTAAAAACTATATCTTATCTCCACCTTATAACCTGTAAATTTCTATTAAATTAATATATGTTATGCTGTTGTGAATAACTACTCTTTCATAAAGCTAAGTTCCTTTGTTTATTGTCTGTAATGGCAAAATTGTTCTCCCAGGACAAATTAATAGACGGTAACATGGAGTGCATTCCTCCTCAATGCTGAACAATAGCAAGAGTAAGAAAGGATGTTTCACGGGTTGATCATCATTAAATTAATTTTGTATAATTAACTGAAAGCTTAAAAGAAACAACTACTTTAGTCTAGTGGTCATATTGCCAAGTTAGATGTCCCTAATTTAGTTTTTGGTGGGTCCTCATCTATCAGTTCTTCACAGGTGGTTTATTACTATATAATAACTGTTGAAGAGGATGTTAAATACCCAATGTATCTATCTTTATTTTAAAACTTAATGTAAAAGCTTATCTGTTTAAAACTCAGATATTTCAGCTTCCAATCAAAGATTCATTCTCACAACTAGGACAGGGGAAGTTAATATCAAAGAGTCATCCGCACAATTAATTGGGGCTCAAAGCTGCTATAAAACATGTAAACCTTCTAGTTGATGAAGACAAGAAATTCTTCCTCTAATTTAAATTCCTATCGTGAACAGTGATTGAGACCCCTGAAGTACGGTCCACTCGGAGCACGTTAGGCCTTATGGATATAGCTCTATTTTGTTAATGGTACAATGGACACAATATGTGATACACAGATGCATTTTCCCCAATGTTGCTTGTGCAACCCACACCTTGGAATTCATCACCAGCTTGCAGTTAAGCCGACACCGCTTGGAATGAACCCCCGCAAAGCTTGAAATAAAGCCCTCGCACAGCTTCGATCCAAGCCCCACACACAGCTTGCAATTAACAAACTCTCCTCCTCCCCCTCCCCCAAAGTGTGTAATTTAGCTCCCACAGCTTGGAATTTAATCCCCAGCTTGGAATTGAGGCCCCACTTAACTTGGAATTAAGCCTCCACACAACTTGGAATTAAGCCCCCGAACCGAGCTTGGAATCAAGCCCCCGCACTGAGCTTGGAATTAAGCCCCGCACGCAGCTTGGAATCAGGCATTTTGTTATAGAAATGATCCCTGTTGGAGTTAAGCCTCGCACACACCTTAGAATTAAGCCCCCACCGCAACTAGGAATTAAGCTCCCACACAGTTTGGAATTAAGCCCCGCACAACTTGGAATTAAGCTCCGTTATATTTCATGACTCCACCCATATCCCTCAAGTGCAATGAATATTCATTGCAGTTTCAATACGCTTTCAAAATGATTTCATTATTAAATAAATCACTGATTCATGTTTTTTTCCTCCCCTGCACCCAAACAGGCACTTAAAGGTGATATTTTTAAAGTTCAGAATATTTTTTGACCCAGTGGGTTGTTCTTAGTCCCCAATCCCCCTCATGAGTTATACCTTCCCCAATCAAGTTATGTTCCCAGTCCAATCATGGGTGAAGCTTGAGAGCATGCATATGCATAGATGTCCAGAGTTTATTACGCCATTTGGATGAGGATGAAATCCCCTCTCCCCTCCAATAAAAAATATGACTTTTTAACTGATGGTGGATAAAAAAAACTCTTCTTTCCTTCCATGGTCTCTTATACAAAATTACTTCAATTATATCAATATAATATTCAACATTTCTCTGTTTGGAGAGGAAGGGGCTATGAAACATGCTGACTTGAAATTCAAATGGGGTTTTATTGTAGGCTTTAACTGATTAACAAAATCAAATTAAGCAGATCTCAATATCCTCAGATGTTGATTATAATTAAATGAGTGACATTTAATAGGAGTCCATAAAACAACGTTCTCATTCCACCTGCACTACAAAAACTTCTAAAAAATAAGGCATCGGAACCGCACAATCATTTAGTTTCTAGTTTTCTAATATTACGAAAACGGCTGTGGTAAATATAAAAACAGGTAGTGGATAATATTTACCCATGAGAGTAATGAAGGTTTTTTTTATTTTTTTTATGAGTTTTAAGTTTCCCCGCAGTGATATTTTCCCAAGACATATTTCAAATTTGATATATGTAACATTGCATGTCTTTAACGTAGCAAAGGATCAGGAAAATATTACAAATATGTTAGCATTTAGCTTCGTACTAACATACATGAGATAGTGCAAAGGTTTGGTAGGTGTAAATGTGTGAAAAGTTTTGTTTTATCACAATTAGGGACAAATAATTCGTAGTAAACATATTCTCTGCAGACATTATTTTGATTTATCAGCATAAATCCCATCTAATAATAAAAATATGTATAAACTAGAATATTAGCACTTTCTAGACCACATACCTCCGTCCCGTTGCAATTTAAATATGCCTAGAATAATTGTTAGAGTTCACTTGATTCCCATACCCAATATAATCTAGGCTCATAAATCCTAAGCCCACCAAGATTCATCCCAAATTTTGATCTGTAATAAACAAACTGAACACTCGAAGACTATCTTCTGCCTGGATTTCTTCCAAGGCCTTTTTATTGTTTTCAGTTTTATTTAAGTAGAGGATCATTGTTTGAGCTCTTTTCAGCCAGGATTCCCATTCCATCATTTTCTATTCATGGCAGAAACCAATTGTTTCATTTTCATTGATTCCAGAGAACACTTGATGTAAGTCTTTTTGAGTCCATAAAATTGATTGTTTGGATCTTCATTCAGAGCACAAAGTCATTATTCAGCACATTTCATTGGAAAGTTTCAACTTAGTCTTGACAACTTAGTCTTGACAGATCTCATCATGAAGCATCCCCACTCCTCAATTTCTGTCGTTCCCCTATTCCAAATAGTCCCAAATTTTAATCACCTCTTCATAAAACAGACAAGAACCAACACACCAAATTAAATCAAAATCCAATCTAATTTATCTGGTGATATTTTGATGACAAACAAAGAAACAGAGGTCACAGCAGGTCCCTACCCACATTTTCACCCTTTCCTATTTCAATATATATATATATATATATATATATATATATATATATATATATATATATATATATATATATATATATATATATATATATATATATATATATATATATATATATATATATATATATATATATATATATATATATATATATATATATATATATATATATATATATATATATATATATATATATATATATATATATATATATATATCTATATATATATATATATATATATATATATATATTATATATATATATATATATATATATATATATATATATATATATATATATATATATATATATATATATATATATATATATATATATATATATATATATATATATATATATATATATATATATATATATATATATATATATATATATATATATACATATATATGTGTGTGTATACAATTTAAGACACTGCATCCGTAAGCAGTAACAAAACCACACACCAAATTTAATCCAGATCAAATTATCAGTTTTGGAGATATCTTGCTGACAGACAAACAGGGCGAAAACACCGATTTGCACCCTTACCTTGTTCCAATATCTTTCAAAATGTTATTACTTCTTCCATAAGTACCAACAAAACCACACACTAAAATTAATTTAAATTCAATCATCAGTTCTTGAGATACCTTGATGACAAACACACAGACAAACACACAAGAAAGCAATCTACGGAGTTACTGATCTCATCACCTTAAAATTAAGTAATATTCCCATGTTTTTTCGTAACCTTTTATAAGAAAGAGAAACATTTGCGAAACAATTTAGTACAAAAATCATGTTGATTATGTTATTCCTACTGGGAGATATTCAAACTTGAGGGTTGATAAAAAATGTCAATAAACGAATAGGAAAAGGCTCAGTATGACATCACAGCAACATATTCTCCCACAACGTTGATGTATTTTAGTCAAACATATCATACTTTTTATTGGTAAAACCTGCTAGAAAAATAAATCAATGAAAGTTAGGTATTTATATACATTGCAAAATATTCCCTATTTCAATAACTTTCGAAAAATTGTTTCTAAATCATACAGAAACAACCAATTTACCTTCCAAGAAATACATAAATATTTGCAATAGAATTGCCTCTATTACATCATCAAACACAAATTCATCATACTCTACAAAAACTTTAAAATGCAATTGGGAAATATTTAAAAATCCATATCCCCTGAACGGAATATGATATTAACCTGCTTTTTGTACCAAATTAGCTCTAACAGTATGTTCTTTCAAATAGAAGTTTACAAAAAACCATGGGAATATTTCTATAAGCGTACAGCATAGTGGGGAAAATAGCTAACAGGGTCACTATAGCTCTGTGACTTTTAATGGATTGCACTGCCCCTGCGAGCTCGAGTACAAGCAGATGTTGAGACAGTCTTGGCTATCTTGTTGACGGATTGTACTGCCCATGTGAGTACAAACAGGCCTTTGACCTTTTGACCCCAGAGTCTAGAGGACACAAATTTATGTACCTAGGTGTTCTGGTTCACCATAGGGTTGGTATAGGTCTTGTACTTTTTTAGTTTAAAATGCGACACAAATGTACAAATTAGTACCTAATTACCCCCCCAAGATCACATATTTGACCTCTGTTCCTTGACCCTAATCACTAAAATAACTTTGAAATTTGTCACATTCATCGTACCCTACTATATGACACCATTCATGCTCACGTCACACTTCCCATTCAATAACTATAGGGAATAATGGTCAAAAGAAGTTAATAGCTTTGTGACCTTTGACCTTTTGGCATCAGAATCGGCGGGACGCAAACTCATGTACCAAGGTGTCATGATACAACATAGGGTAGGCATAGATCTTGTACAATTTTGGTTTTAAATGTTGCAAAAATGTACAAATTAGTACATAATTACCCCTAAAAGCATATGACTTCTGAACATTGACCCTAATGACTGAAAAAATATCTGAAATTTTTCACATTTAGCTTACCCTACTGTATGACACCATCCATGCTCACGTCACACTTACCATTCCATAACTATAGAGGGAAATGGTGAAAAATGCTCAATAGCTCTGTAACCTTCGACCTTTTGACCCCAGAGTCTATACAGGACACAGATTTATGTACCAATTGGTATCATAGTGCAAGATAGGGTTGGTATACATCTTGCACTTTCGGAATTCAAAGTGGTACAAAAATTGT
The DNA here is from genome assembly GCA_020152595.1 of Chiridota heheva. NCBI lineage: Eukaryota > Metazoa > Echinodermata > Holothuroidea > Apodida > Chiridotidae > Chiridota > Chiridota heheva. The sequence continues at coordinate 128,518 of JAIGNY010003782.1, forward strand.
ACAAATTAGTACATAATTATCCCTAAAATCACATATTTGACCTCTGAACTCTGACCCTTGACGCTAATCACTGAAAAAACTTTTTTTTCACATTTATCGTACCCTACTGTATGATATCATTCATGCTCACGTCACTCTTACCATTCCTATAAGGGAAAAATGGTGTAAAAAGGTCAATAGCTCTGTGACCATTAACCTTCGACCTTTTGACCCCAGAAGTTTTGTTAGAATGGTAAACCCTACCCACCTATGCAATTTGTAAAGATATCAAGTCATTTCTTCTAAAGATACTGCCATCACCAAATACTTGTCCCATTTGACCGGTGATCTTTGACCTTTGTACCCAAGCTCTTGGAGACAAAAGCTCCGGACCAGGGGTACCCGCTCACAAATTTCGATTCATGTGCTTATTACATTTTTTTAGTTATAAGCGACACAAAATTAATTATTCTATGCGCACACACGCACACACAAACACGGACAGACGCAAAAATCACCAAATTTTGTCCCGTTCTGAAAAATTATGACCACTAAACCCTAAATGAGGTCATCATATGAGACCCCCTGGTGGCCCCACCAGCCCCCTAAAATAAAGGGTATGACCATGTAGTTTAGGAGGTACAGGCAGTTCTTTGCATAGACAGTTCTAGGCAGTTCTTTGCCTATAATATCTCATATCCACATATATGTATATATGTGATATGTGGGGAGGGGGTGAGATAACAAACAAACAAGTTTGCAGAGGCTATAACATAACCTCCGTCCATCTTCGTTGGCGGAGGTAATAAAACAAATAAAGTTCTTGACTAAAGGGTTCTCGCTTTCCTCGGAAAAATACAATTTTTGGTCAATATCCTCGGTATTTGTGAAGCATGTGTGTGTGTGTGTGCGCAGTGATACTCGTAATTGTGTTGTCTTCGGTATTGTGAAGCATGTATGTGCGGTGTGATAATCCTAATTGTTTTGTCCTCGGTATTGTGAAGCATGTATGTAAGTGTGCGTTTCGTGCGGTGATTGGTTGAAAACACTGTCAATAATCTCACTCAGTGAGTTTAATTGTTTTGTCTTAGGTAGTGTGAAGCATGTCTCTCAGTAAATGTGTGCGGTGTAATACTCCTAATTGTTTTGTCCTCGGTAGCATATTGTGAAGCATGTATGTGTGGGCGGTTTGATACTCCAAATTATTTTGATAGCAGTGACGTAGGTCTTCAATACCCAAAAGTGCAAAACCTTTGCTTCTTATGTCATCACTGTTCTTTCCTTTTTGTCTCAAAAGCGGCCAGAAGAAGACATTTAGTGTTTTAGATCAAAGATAGTTTTCCTAATTACCACTAATTCCATTCGCCATCTACACTTCAGAAACTTTGACAGAAGTTCACATAAGGGCTTGAAGTCTTCACACTGTGCAAAGTATATGCACAAGGGGAAGTTTCATAATAGATGATTACTTCCTGCATGGGCTGCTTAAACCCTCGTTCGGGGATTCCAAATTGTAAGTTGTATACTGGTACAGTGTTACGTTTTCAAAAATGGTACCTCACTGAAAATTTAACCAAAATAATGCGAAAATCAAACAATTATACAGTAATTCTAAGTGGTTTTTTTTCTTCCATAGTACTAAAATATATATTAGGGAATGGTTTGGCCTTTTAAGCACTTCACAGATACGTTGCAGACATTTGTGTTCGCAATATTTCTACTATAATCCATATTTATTTATTACTGCGGAGTTTCATTCTCAATTTGGTTTGTAAATGTGTATGTTGTAAATATCAGTGATGGAAAATGTTATGACAAAACAAATTAAATGAATAAACAAAACAATTTGATATATTTGTTCCTTTTTGCGTCAGCATTTTTAACAAAACGAAATACTCAATGTTTGAGGTTTGAACGTAAGATAACAAAGAATGTAGGAAATTTTAAAGAAGGTGTTTGACATATCATTAAAGCATCCTCCAATTGGTTTCCTTTCGAGACCCTCTACAGAACTGATCAATATTGATACTTTTTTGCATTGATTTTTGTATTTGTATTTCCCTTTCTACACAGCAGTGAATATTATTTACTTTTGCGACAGCGATTTTACATGTTTTGATCGTTATTGCAATGCTACAAGCAAACTCTTCCCCTCCTTAGGATGTTCATGTAATCCTCTTTGTAAAGTAGTTGGTGACTGCTGTTACAACATTGACTCCTTCATAGATGTGTGCCAACAGGAAGAGCTTCAACCATATAGATTACCTTTCAGTGAAGAACCTATTAAGAATGCAACTTGCTATGAAAACCAGCATTTCAATGGACATAAGTATTGGATTGTAGCCCAGTGTTCCGAGCGTTGGATAGGTTCCAGTGACGTAGCGAAGAAATGTGAAAATATTGAAAGTTCTGTCAGAATAGAAGGTGGATTATTAAATTTGATACCTGTGACATCCGACAATGGAGTATCATACAAGAATATTTTCTGCGCCATATGCAATTTTGTAAGCCGGAAACGCACTGTTTTGTGGAAAGTTTACTTTAATTGCAAAGGATTACCTGAATCAAGGGATGTTGCCAGTTTGGTAACAGAGTGCCCCCTCATTGGAATAACGCCCCCAGTTGTTGTTAGCGGTTATCGGGCAGTTCAGGAATGTTGGTTTAAATTCTCAGTTCAGGAAGTTAATTCCACACTAAAACCATTAGATTTGTGCAATTCGTATGTAGCTCCACTGAGAAATGGGGAAGTAACTTACCTCAACCCACATTGTCATTATAATGCTATAAAAAATGGGGAACGTTCAACTCAACTTAACAAGTCTTGCAAAAATACCCAGTCGAGAACAGCTCCACCATTTGGTTCTATTTCAATCTTGTTTTCGTTTGGTGATGATTCTGGCATACAGATAGCATCTGAATTGAATAATTCTCATACTGTTCACATTACCTGCCCGCCTTATGAAGTATATGACATCTACCAAATGAAATGCATTGAGGTTTTGGGGATATACGATGAGGATAGTTCAGATTTTTGGAAAACACTCCTTCGCTTCGTAATCTCAGATTAATCAGCGAACTGGATATAAAGCTGGATCTTTCATCTGATGACTACCCATATACGTATGAAAATGTATCAGCAACATTGGACTGTATTTTACAGGCCATAGAAAAATCGCAGTCCGAACTAGTTTTGAATATTTCAGATACCCATATATCAAGTAATAAAGCCAGTTTCCACAAAAAGCAAAATTCAGTTTTAATACACATGCAGATTGTTCACAATTATAAGCAATTAATATTAGTGAGCAGAAATTTGCAACTTGGAAAGTTTGAGATAGAGTTGCATGAAAATGGTTGTTCAAATGTCAGATCGCTTAAGATTACCGAGTACTATGATATGGAACAAAACGGAACGTGTGTAACAGTATGGTCACACAAATCAGAAAACACAGTTGGTAATACAACTTTTGCCGATCGAATAAATTGGGCACAGTATGACATGTATTCTCACAAATTTCAATTAAAGGTTCAACGAAATTTTAAAACCTTGATGTTGACTGATCAAACCTTATCGGTAAAGTCATGTAGTTATCTAAACCTAATGTGTCCAACCATTTTACAAAACATCTCTCTATTCTTGCTTAACAATCTCACAAAAGAACTTGTCCACGTAAAGGACGAAAGTGTTTCGCTTCAAGAAGGAGAATACAGACGATTTAATGAATCTTTTTATGAAATTTGTAGTTACTTTAAGCAGAACGAAACACTAACTGTACACAAAGTGTTCACGTTTTATGAATATTCGAAGATACAATTAGTAGTAAGTGTAACAGGAAGTATTCTTACTATTCTGACTTTGTTCTTAACATTCATTACCTATACTTGTTTTAAGACATTGCGCGAACGCATGGCAAACATTTTGGTCATGAACCTTAGTTTTACTCTCTTCATGGCGCATATTTGTCTTTTATTTTCACGAGTGGCAGCATCTTCAATTGAATTGTGCATTGCAGTTGCGATATGTGGTCATTACTTTTGGTTATGTTCCTTTGCTACAAGCACTTTGCTAGGGTTTGACCTGACCGTCACCTTCGGTTGTAAAATCAGAGCACCTAGCAGCGGTTTTGGAAGAAGAAAAATCTTTTCGTTTGTAACAGTTTGCTATTGTTTGCCTCTACTTGTGGTACTGCCACCGTTTGCGATTTATATTTACCAAGGTAGCACTAGTGAAATACAGTATCACAATGACTTTGGATGCTGGATTGGTGGACAGAGAATAAGCTTTTTAACGTTTGGTGTTCCAGTCGCAATAAGCATTGTAGCAAACTTGCTGTTTTTTGTACTTATAACTTTTGGTATTCTGCGCACCAGGATGGAAACAATGATGGCAAGAAGTAGGGTTCAATCGGCGCTCAGACAGTTTAGGGAGTATTTGGTGTTTGTAAGGGTAAGTTTATTCAGACTTCATTATTTTAAAGCAATATCCCGCATATAAATCTTATATTTCAATCACAGATAAACTCCAGATCTGGTTGGATATAAATCTCAGAAATGGGTTGACGATACAGAGCTTGTTGCAGATGACAAATTTAATATAACTTTTGTATTAATTCTATTAGAATATCAATAATATATCAGTATAATCAGATCATATTTGGTTTAATCTGGCCATATCAAACATTTTTATTCAAGATATAATCCACATACAGATCTAATTTAGCCCAGATCTGGAATTATGTTTATGGGTTTACAAATTAAATTACTTGCCGTCACTACTTCAATGGTCAAGCAAGTTCTTTTTATATGAAGAGATGCAAAAAGCATTTGAAAGTTAAAATGAGAAGGTTGGCGTCCCTATATTCGCCTTCATACTATCTGCTAATGAGTTTTAATAGAAAATTGATTTAACCTTCTTTTTTTAAATGTTTTCTTCAAAGATTGTTTAGGTGATGAATTATAATTATTTCAGAGAGAAATCTAATTTTGAACAATGTGAGTATGTGTCGTAAAAGGCGGAATGATTGCAGTCATTTCTCTACAAATGACACAACACCCTAAACAAACCTGAACAGCTATTCTTTTTCGTGTTCTCTTTTTTAACAGATGGACTTGAATAATTACCGAACCAATCCTTTAAGTTGGTTGAATATTTTGATAAAAATGTCTTCCTATGGAAAACGAAAGATTAAATAATGATCATGCAAGCCAAAAAATATATGTATATTTCCTTACACTTCTATAATTTCATATCCTATTCAACTTATCACCACCAGTCCTCTGGTTATCTTTCGGTTGGTATCTATTGTTTGTTTACAGAATGACCCAATACAACACTGAACTTAATCTTCAACCATATCAGGACATTGGACAAAGATCTATATTTTCATACCATATGAATAAAAGAAGCATTTAAGCCCAATTATTATATGTACTAACATCATGTCGATAAAGCACATTATTTATTTTTGCTTTCCAGATATCAATCATCCTTGGAATATCTTGGACTACGGGTTATATCGCAGCTATCACAGGTAGTACAGTCGCATGGTATCTGTTTATTTCATTGAACTCTCTTCAAGGATTGTTTATTTTCATTGCTTTTGTTTTGAAACGAAGTGTTTTAAATCTTTGGATAAAGCAATTGTATTCCCGGAAACGTATGCGCAACAACATGGGTACCAACACAGACCAAATCAAGTAATTAAAATAGTGAACATGATTTAAAAATGATGAAATGGCAAAAAAACTAATAATTTTACATTTGTAGAGTTTTCCGAATTAATTATTCATCAGCTGAGTTGACGTATTGGGTGTACACTGTTCTTAACCTTCTTCTTACATAGATAATGGAGCTGAAATCAACTGACGTTTCTGTTACTTGTGTACACCCTCAAAAAATATGTTCATAAGCAAAATGGGAAGTTGGGAGTATGGGAATGATTGAAGTTTCAAAACAATAAAGGTCTTGTCTTAAACTAATTCCTTAATTTACATTATTTTAACATTCATGTAACTTTATTCAACAATAACTCAGAATTAAAAGGTATAATTGGAAACCTGGTTTTCTCAATATAATTGTGCTTTTTATAAACATTGAATTGCTATGAAATTGTAGATGTAGTATACATTGCGTAGGATATAAGTAAATGAAGAAGACCTTAGTTATTCTATACTGGTGATTGTATACGATGGTAATAATAGCAATGTATGAAAAGAGTAAGAAGTTTGTTAATGTAGTCAGTGAAAACTTCCATTTTAAACTGTCTTAGTGAGGACTTAAAACAATGAAAATATTTTGTAATATCAATCAATCAATCGATTGATCGATCGATCGATTAATCAATCAATTGGATCCTTAGGCAAGGAACCTTTCTTTATGTAAAGACCGGTTTTTTTTTAATGCCTGGGATTTCAAAATTGTAAAATGGTCAATTATCAACCAAAATATGATCCGTGGATATGTTCATAGACCTTATGCAATAGCACATTATAACAGATAAATGAGATTTATTAAAACAAGTCGATATATATCTTTTCTATCTTGCAAAAGTAGAATAAGAAATGAATGATACATGTAAAGGGAGAATATTAAGGATTTAAAGATTGTGTAAAAGTGTAGAGTAGTGTTTGTCAAATTTAGAAAAGTAAAGTAAGTAAATGGTTGCACAATAGCTCTATATTTATTATAATATGTCAAATTTTAAATGTCCATTATGATATCATTGTTCATGCTTAAACTATTTCCTGATTTCTAATAATTCTAACCTTTTTGAATGAATACGTAATTGTTGTGTAATAAAGAATTTTCAAATCGATTTTGCAGAACGTGTTTGTGTAGGAGAAAACAACCAATCAAATGCTGGGGGAATTTTCAGCTGCAGTTTTTGGACGAATGCGCGCGGGTATTACCACCATGTTTAAGAAACATAGGCCTATTATATCATATACTGGACTCCATTCCCAGTAAATTAGATAGTATTTTATTGGTCATTAAAATCCCCTCAGTACAATTGAAGAATGCGCCCCTTGAAACATGGACGGGATGAAGCTGCCAGTGTCATTTTCATCCCGTTCGAAGGACACTTTCTCAACAAGTTAAAAAGGTATTACGCAATTTTTCGGCCACACAGGTAGTTGAGACAACTCAGAAAAAATGTTGTAATTTTATAAAAACTTCATATTTGAACATCAAAGAGTCCTTACTTGGATCATTTATACCTTGCAAACTAGTTTAATTATTTCATTTGGTGCAGGAATCGTTAAAAAAGCACCCTTTTCAGCAGCGTAATTCTGAGTGACTTTCAAAATTTTCCGACCCATTAGCGTAACCTGCTCCCCTTGACACCATTTCAATAAACAATCCTGCGGTTAACGCCATTACCAATCACCAGTGCAATATACGCGTACGGACTTTTTGTGGCTAGAGGTCAGGAGTTATGCACCATGGAGCATACTTACGTAAAGCTAACACGTGCAGTGCGACGACGACGACGAGTAAACACACAATTACAATGACGGGGTCGTCGCCTGCGTATTCGGTTATGATAGTAACACTGCTATTACGAAACGCCTAATACGACCCGGACTAAAACACAGGTACGACGTACGGACAGACATAACATTGACAACCAACTCAATGCCCACGGCCTTTGATAACCAGTTGTGGTGCACTGGTGCAATGCGAAAAGTATTTTCCGAAGATAATTGCAATAGCAATTACGAGATAAGCATACACATAAACTCAAGCTTCTTTGAATATGACTCAATGTAATTATTCATTGGTTACTTATGAATATACAAGAAATACACATTACAAGTTTCTTTATGCCCAAAACTCCAAAAGACATAACACATATTGATATTATTTTAGTAAAAACTCTCCGGTATTGCTGCTATACGGGGAGAAAGTTTTATTGTTGGAATGCTGCTCTTGATTTCTTAACTTCGAAATGAGTTTACGTGGAAATACGAAATATAGTGTCAATTTCCATGTTCAAACGTTGAATATTCTAACAATTTGTTCAAATATAAGAAACTTCACATATTTCACACCTCACACCTTTAAAGGGAAAATGTTTGTAAAACGCGAAGTGGAATAATTTGGAAATAAACTGGAAATTGCAAACGGCCACATGCGGTTACTGAAATGCCACAGGCACAGAAAATCAAGATGGAGTTCTGTTCAGGGTCTAGTTCTGTAATGATACGATTGGTACATTATGGGTACGTGAATTTCGGCCATGTGGCATTGTTCAAATTAATTTTCCTAAAATTGCTAATTCATATTCTAAATATTCTACACTTTAAAATGTAAGGTAATACTCAAAGGATAAACTAAAATATCTCTTGTTAATTCAGAAGATTAACAATATAACAAGCAGTGCGCAAGGGCGCAACAATACCAAATTTTATTTTAACCTTGTTCATGCTGTCATATTTACAGATTACTATTTTTATGTAATATTTTCAAGGGGAACAATAATGAGATTAGAAAAAAACAGTTGAAAACTCTAATATTTTAAAGAATGAAATTACAGAATAAAATAGACATTTTCAGGTGTCTACCCTGTCCGCTCATCAATATCTCAGAAACTTAAAGAGCTATTCAAGGCATGTTCTACCACAAACTCTTTGGGGCTCTACATGCAGTTTAAAGAATTTGTTTTGCACAACTCTCATGTCGTAAACTACTTAAGGGCATGTGGAAGAAGTATAGAAACGACTGAATTGAGAAAATTCTGTGACACTGCTTTATATGATGACATCCATTTTCTATTATGAAATATTGAATATTATATATGGACAGATAGCAACAACCTGAGCTGAATAAGAAGAAAATATACTTTCCAAAACCATGAAAATAGCAAAATCTTAGTTATGTAATAATTGATTAACTTACATGATTTTAGAATTTAAACCATATAGTAAATTATGTAAATTCTATTGTAATTTTGAGACTTCACAACAAGCAAACCTATGAATATCCTTATATTAGTTTTTTATTTTTAACTTCTTCTCCACCGTTGTTCGAATGGAAACAATTGAATATGACCAAGATATTTCCATAAAACCATCATCAATTCGGTTCGTACCGCCGATCGGGGGACTCAATACGTCCCCCAATCGGGAGACTCAAGCATGCGCACTGAGCTTACAGTGATATATGGAAGTCGCCATTTTATTGTTAAGTTTAAGTCATAGACGCTTATCAGTCGTTTCAATGATGGTTTGTAACAAAGTTTGCTTTGTTCATGTTCAATTTCGCGAAAGTAAAACAACGTTGTAACTATCACGTAGTTATTGCTAAAGTACTGACACAAATCCCCGCTGCAATCTCTCAAAATTTCAGAAAATCTTGTTAAAGCGCGACTGCCTAACGTAACACATCTTCAATTTTCTTGAAAAGCGCACATTGAATTTTAAAAGCGCACGGTGAATATTCCATTATTTCAAATTGTGAAGAAAATTTTAAACCCTTCACAGTGGTTGAGTTCTCCCGCGCTCGAAATGTGTCTGATTCTTATGTTAGTCCTATACAAACTTTGAATTTGGATAGATGCATTGTGGGATACTTCTGTAAAGGATCTCCCGATTGGTGGAACGAAACTGTTTTCTTGATCGGGGGTACGAGGCGGACAGGTTATCAAAGTTTAGCAGGAGAAAGAAGTCTCCTGATTCTCAGTGCCTTAAATTTGGTACAGAGCAAAAGTTATTTGAGCTGACATCTCTTCATACGTCACACTTTTTATGTTCATTAACAATTCTTGAAACTTTGATTAGGCATAGCTCGGACACTACAGGTGCTGCTGTAGTAATCTAAAAACTACTCAGCACTTTCTGATAGAAATAAAATCTCTACCTTTCCATATACCTTTAATGAATTTTCAACTTTTAACAAACAATTCTCGAAGTGTTGAACGCGCTGCGTTTCGATATTGCTGGTTCATGCATAACGAAGATAAACGACATTATTCCACCAATTGTAATTGCAATAAAGCATATAGTATCCAACAAATTGATGAAAATCTTTCCACTCAAATCTTTCAAAATATGTGTATCACTACATTCGATATCAAAGGAATATTCCCATGTTTTTTCGTAACCTTTTATAAGAAAGAGAAAATTTTTAGAAACAATTTAGTACAAAAATCATTTTTATATGTTATTTCTACCAAGAGATATTCGAATTTTATGTTTCCCCCAAAATGCCAATAAACGAATAGAAAAAGGCTCAGTATGGCATCACTTCATCACATTCTTCCACAAAGTTTATGTATTTTATTAAAATCTAACATCTTTTTTAATAGTAAATCCTGCTAGAAAAATAATTTGATGAAAGTTTGGTATTTATATACATTGCTAAATATACCCTACTTCAATAACTTTTGGAAAAATATTTATAATCATACAGAAACAATCAATTCACCTTCAAAGAAATACATAAACATTTACAATGGAATTCTCTCTATGACATCTTAAACAGGAATTCATCATACTGTACAGAAACTTTAAAATGCAATTGGAACATATTTAAAAATCCATATCTCCTGAAGTGAATATGATATCAACCTAATTTTAGTACCAAATTGGTTCTAACAATATGCTCTTTCAAAATACAATTTTACAAAAAACCATGAGAATATTTCTTTAAGGGAATCCAGGAAATATTGCACGCCGATTAAGACAATAACAGTGCACAAAGCTTTCATGCAGTTGACCTGTTGACCTTGCCTTTCCCTCTGATGAAAATTCACAAGAAAAATCGATGTTTGTTCCTGATGCATTAATATGTTCTACATTCTCGCCATCTCTTACCATCTCTGAATTTCCGACTGAGATCGGCATTTTTTTCCTGTGACATTATCAGTGCTGTTAGTGTGAAGAATGTTACAACTTAAAGTATAAGCTCAGTGGTCAAGCATGTCCATCTTACAAGACCAAGGACTTCAAAACAAACAAATGGTGACAAAACCATTCAAAAATCTTATTCCGTTAAGGAGATATTGAAGTTTAAAGCTTTGTATCATTAGTGTACAAACGACTGAAATCAGACTAGTTGTGATTTTATAGCCTCAGACTCATCAAAGTCCTTATGTATTTATTATATTTTGTCCTGCGATTTGAGGCTTAAAACTATGGGATATGTCAGAAAAGTAGTAAAACTGAATCTAGTAAAAATAATTTAAATAATAAAAAATTTCGACAAACTTTGTTTAAAATACATTAACAATTGTTAAGAATGTGAGCTGGATGAGGACACAAACTTTTCATAGTAGACTTACTACACCAGTCATTTCTACACATATAAGACAGATTATTTAAAGTCGAATATCTATTTCACAGAATAGGATATTTGAATGCTTTTTTCACCATTTTGTTTCTTTTGAAGTCCTCTTTCATATAACATGGACATGCTTGACCACTGAACTTATCCTTTAATGGCAGTCGGAGAAATCTAGTTTTCCTGACTAATCTTATGCAAAAATAGTAAATACATCACCAGCATGAAACAAACGGGAACAATCATAACAACAATTACATATACAATCTTAAATGTGTCGAAAAGTTGTGTTGGTGTTGTATCATTCATTGCCTCCGTTACTGCAGTGGGAAATAGTGGCGTAGAAACAATTGTTTTCTTGATGTTTATTTCTCCAAGGACCTCGACCCCCATCCCCACCCAAAAGCCTCGTTTGGAAAAAAATTATCTTTTTGTTCAAAAGAAGAATAAACAAGTGACATTCTTGTTATCTTCTTTTTAAACTCTAATAGACTTGCTAACAGTCATCGTGAAAGGCACAAGTTGTGGTTAAGTTGAGGTCCCCAAGCCTAGCCAATAAGAGGCCGTTTCAAATATATAAATGTTTGTATAAGTCTATCACTTTTTACAAAAAGGATTAGATCGTAGATTCCAGGCCATGGAGCTAAAAAAGAGACCAGGCAGATAAGCAAAAAGAAAAGACACGTATTAGTCTGTAAAACATGTTTATTCAAAATGTCAAAGCTTACATCTATAAAACAATCTTCTTTGACATATCTGAGCATGAGGGAAGCTGTTTTCAGGTATATCCCGTCAGCCCATGGGATCAATCTAAGTGGGGGGTTGTCCAGCCTATAACAAAACAGTTCTTTCTCTATGAAAAAGCATTTCTTTCTCTTTATACATGTACAGTTATATTCAAATAAATATTGCATAAGAATGATTTATATTTCTTATTTCAAATAACACGATTGGTATTTTGTTTGACTTACTTGAATCAAATTGAATGCATGAGAACTACAATGACACAGCAAAAGTAACTCAAAATAAACAGATACAAACTTTTCAAGCACGCAGTAATTATCTTGGAGCTGGAAAAATTATTTTCATAAGTTTTCATAAGAATGATAAAAAGATAAAATATGCCGGAAGTTGGAAGCATATAAGGTTTATAAAGGTTATAAGGCTTTAGTAATTAAGCAATAATTAATTGTGATCAATTTTCAATGACTGCTCAGTGTCAATATCCTTTATGAAGTACTAATATACAAGTTTGCAGTAGATACAACCCTGTGATATTTAAAATATTATACAGTCTTTATATTCGGTAAAATCCTTCCTTTTGTTTTGTTATCAAATGTCTGTGGTTCAGGACATCTTTCCAATTGATATGAAGAGTGTTGCAGTATATTACAGACTGTCTTACTCAAATCTTCCAAAGAACTTCAGTCTTCGCTCATTTTTTGAAACAAATCCCTTTGCAACACTCTTCATATCGATATTGTCCAACCGCTCTTTGTGACAATGAGCAAGTGCAACATTGCTGAACCTTTGCTGTGTCATTGTGCTTCTCAAGTTAGTCTTTAAACGACGTATGGAAGAAAAAGAACGCTCAGCTGTTGCAGTTGAGACTGGGATGGTCATGATAATTGTGGCTAATTTATCAATCTCATTGAACATCTTCCCACCTGATGATCCCATTTCTTGGATAAGGTCCACAATGGTCTGAGCTTTGGTGCCTTTTTTCAGATCCTGGTTGAATCCAGGATTTTTCCTTCAGCATTTACCAGCGCAGGAAGCATATTCATTTGGTTTCGCAAACGCTTGCGATCGAGCACTTTTTTTATACAACTCAGTCACATGTCCTTCCATTTCAGCGTTGGGTCCAGTGCCATCCCAGTTGACTGCCCTTATCAATGTGTCTTCTATTTCTTTAGGAACCTGGAGGGCCTCCTGATCAAAACGTTGTCCCATTTCATTCATGACAAGGTTAATCACTTCCGAATACAAATGACGGTAATACTACTCTGGATTCACACATCTGTATGGTGCACTTACCGTATCAAGTTGTTTCAGTGGAACTCTTGATCGAGGGAGACATGGGTCAGCACCAACCTGCTCTATGCAACTTTCTTGCACTGCTTTAAAAAAAGTTGAGAAATTTGACTCTTCCCGCTGACGTTGGAAGAACCTTTTCAGTACATCAGCAACAGTGACTGCTTCCCCGATAGTGATTTGTTTTCCCTGAAGTATGATGGAAAGCTCTTCAGTTGTGCTGAATACCAGGCTGCCAGTTGGCACAGTTTTAAGCCAAAAAAAGTGGTAAACTTTTCTATCTGAGTAAGTATGCCTTTTGCCCTAGTGCCAAACTCATTATGGCATTCTTCGCTGATTTGCGTCATTGTTTCAACAAGGACTTTGTAATTGGATAGAATGGCTAGTATGGCCTGTGTTTGGACTGTCCAGCGTGTTGGACACAAAGGTCGCAAATCAGGAAAAACTGGAGAAAATTCGTCCTTTAGATTGTTGAACACTGCTGAGGGGGAGTTATTGATGAGCTTTGATATCCTGTCACCAGGAATAAACTATCCCGGACAACGTGACACGATTTAGCAGCATCTTGTAGACAAAAATTGAGGCAGTGTGCCCAGCAGTGGACATGGAGAGCTGTGGGTTCATCTTGTCTGAGCCGCGTAGCCACACCTCGTAGGTGGCCCATCATATTGGCAGCCCCATCGTAACCCTGGCCTCTGCATTGAGAGAGAGGCAGTACACATTGAACAAGAACATCCTTTATTGCGTTGCTCAGTGTGGCAGCATCAGTGTGGATTACATGTACAAATCCGATGAGGTCTTCATGAATTGTGAAATCAAAATCAACCCAACTGATACAAATTGATAATTGCTCCTTGTTGCTGAGGTCGCATGTTTCATCGGCCATGATGGCAGATAACCCTGATTCTCTGATGCTGCTTAACAAATCTCGTAGCAGTGTATGCCCGATTATCTGTATGTCTTCATTCACTATCACAGGAGATAAATAGTCATTGTTTTTTAACCAGTTTGTCATTTCTTCATTCCCATCTTCAGCTTTTAAGATCAACAACTGTCGAAGGTTGCTTTCAACTTCTTTATGTCCTCTAATCCATCGCTAGTCCTTGGCGAAGTAGGAAACGCAGACAACCTAATTGCTTTAACAGCATTTCCCTTCTTACAGAATGCACTTTGTTAGTATGGTTCTCCAGCAGTTTTTCAATGCTTGGTCCAGCATTCGTTCTTCTTATAGACAGCTTCCCTATGGAGATCACACAGTTGATGCTGTTGGAACGAGAAAAGTGCCTTCTTCCAGTTGTCGAAACCTTTTTGAGTAAAACTCACCTCAACACATGTGTTTTCAGAAATTTCTTTCGAGCAAATGGCAGACCTGCAAGTAAAACAAAAGACTCGCTTTCTGGTTACACAGACGTGAAGCCACGGAAATCTTCCATACCAGTCAATTTGGAATGATCTGGATTGCTTTCCAACTCTCTTCTTGGTTGACTGGATTACTGCATCTTCAGTTGGATGATATGGAGTATCGCGTGCCATGCAACACTCGGCTTTATATGGGGTATCGCGTGCCATGCAACACTCGGCTTTATATGGGGTATCGCGTACCATGCAACACTCGGCTTTATATGGGGTATCGCGTGCCATGCAACACTCGGCTTTATATGGGGTATCGCGTGCCATGCAACACTCGGCTTTATATGGGGTATCGCGTGTCATGCAACACTCGGCTTTGAACTCTTTCTCATACATGTCATAGTCGTAAGCATCTTCGTCATCACATGCACTGTCAAAAAATAAAAATATTGTGTGACTACTTTGAGTGAAAGGTGTGCCATACCACTCTGTTCTACTTGCATGCATAGGCGTACGAGGAGGGCAGGGGTAACAATGCCCCCTAATTTTAGGAAGACTCAAAATTCGGGCAAAAATTTGAAAATTTCGGTGAAAAAAAAATTCGAGCACTGAAACAAAACCTTCCATTCGAACAAAATTTATATCAAAATTCGGGCAAAGCTGTGTAAAATTAAAGAAAAACGCTCAACTGTGCAATTACTTTAGCCTGGGAAGTTCAGTATAAAGCTGCTGACCTTTTTTTTGCTTTTCAAAATTATTTCGTGGAGCTGGTGACTTTTTTACTTGCAAAATTTATTGGTATGATTTCGAGATACAGTGGGTTAATATTTAGGCAAAAAATGAAATTGTCCTGAATGCATATGCCTTGCTCCGTACAAAGACCGATTAATCATTCGTTACATATACTTAAAGACTCTAAAGTCCTTTTGTCGGGAATCGGGGCAATACCAATTTTCTATTTTAGAAAATTTTATGTACGATTTGAGAACGAAATTTTATACGAAAATGCTTATTTCCATTAGGGTCCGCAAAAAATATTTATAAACTCTGACTGGATCATCATTTATCCCCGTAGACCACCTTTTTTGCATTAAAGCACAGTTCTGTCTTGTCATTCCCCTGTAGACGCCATATTTTCCCGTTAAGAATGTTGGTTTGTCCTTTTATTCCCAAGATTAAGCATTTCTGATCACATATCTCTGACACTCTCAAGCTGCTTGAGGCTACGGAAGAGCCATCATTTTTATACTTTGTTGAGGTATTGAAAATTCTTGGTAACAAAAAGTAAAATGCCGCAGAAAAACATAATATAAAAGAAGCTGTCTCTTAGGCAATGAATAGCCTTTTCATTCATTTGGACAAACATATGACTCATCACTCAGAGAAATAACCCATCAAATGTAAGCTTTATTTGAGCAATGAAATTTTCTACAATGAAAAATCTATCTATTAATGGCGCAGACCAATACCATTATTTAATATTAGTCTTTCATCTCTTATCCCATAATGCCATGCACATCAACAAACACATCAAGGTCATCTAAACAAAAGATTTATATTGATCCATTATTGAATAAACATACATGGATTATGAATGTGTTTTTTTCATTATTTTGCCATGCATAATCATTGTTTGGTGTTTTCTTGACCGCCCAAACAGTCCTCGTCTTAACAGATAGTTTTATCCTATTATCAAACATAAAATAATCAAACATACAGTACTTTTATCCACCTATTATTAAACACGTATTACGAAATGATGTATCGATCGGCTCTATTTGTCATATAACATTTTACCACAGAAGATCTATATTGATCCAATATTGCATAAACAAACATGGGTTATGAATGTGTTTTCTTATCATTTTGCCATGCATTAATTATTGATCGGTCTATTTTTGACCACCAAAGCAGGCTTCATCTTAACAGATAGTTTTACCCCATTACTATACATCATATAATCAAACGTACAGTACATTTACCACCCTATTATTAAAACAAGTATTATGTACAAAAATGATGTATCAATCGGCTCTATTTGTCATACAACATTTTACCCCATTTGTATACATCACATAATTGAAAATTTAATACTGAAGGCTCACAAATCCACGTAACTGCCGATAGCAAAACAATACGCATGATGTACACAAAATTGATCGGCTATATTTGTCATATCCTACATTAAAAAAGACCCGTTTTACCATTTGACGAGAGATATAACTCAGTCAAATTGCGCTCGTTCATTTGAAATCCTTCGTCTAAATGCATGTCCTGCAATGATCCCATAGGCACCACCGAATAACTTGATGCAGGCGGTTGGTACATACTAAGCACTCCAAAGTAAAATTTAACAAAGGAAACAGACCTATGCAATACCACAGACATCAAAATTGACACCTAATATAAGGGATTTACTAAATATACACAGATAACGGTAAATTGGGCAAAAATGATGCTGAATAAATCTTTTTCAGTCCATTGACTTGCGGGACAAAAAATGCGCACACAATGGCATAACCATCAACACATATGTCCATTTGTGATATTGATTTTCCTGAAAGACTGAGGGTATAACGTTTATTTTAATTTTACTTAGACACTTTGAGAAGATATTTTTTGCAAATGACATTTAAGAAACAGTTTTATCTGAAACTTGTCATTTTGAGACCAACGTTTTGAAAATAGGTAAGATTTGAGCGACAATATTTTTCATTTAAACGGTGTAATTTAAGAAGACGTTTTCAAAAACGTGTACGATTTGAGAACAAAATTTTATTTTCTTATCCCATTGACTTTGCACAGGGAGCAAAATTGGATAAGGCGTTATCACGTATCTCTATAACAGGGTCAGAAAACAACGTTTAGGCCGCGCCTAATTAACATTTTCTGATATCCGTTTGAATATTTATGTATAATATTTGGTTACGAATTCTGCGAATTTTGTATGTACAAAAGCGTTTGTAGACAGTAGTGTCGTAAAATATGCTCAGCTCATACCACGGACATAAGGGTACTGGCATGGTATCTCAACAACACGTTTTTCAAATAATATAGGATTAAGACACGCCTACTTTTCAGAGGATAATTTTGCTTTGTGCGTTTTTGTAAGAATTTGTACCTCTTGCTAATAAAAATTGATGGAGATCTACGGCTTGAATGTGGATTGTAAATAGCTTCTAAAATTTTGAAAAGGTTTTTCTTTATAATTGCCTAGACTTTTAACTCCATGGTCCAGTACAGTGGGTAACTATATACAAATCGCCTCCCTTTGGACAGTCTCTTTGTTGAAAAGAAGTTATTCTTTGGATCTAAACAGGGAGTTGTTATTTGGACTCAAATAACAATCCCTGATCTGCTGATCTAAAACTGTAAAATATCGGTCCGATTTGTGTAAGTATCTCATCTGCGCTTAGTTTTTAAGATTGTTTTTTTTTCAGTACAGCTTAGCCTTTGTCTGTTTGTTGGCTACCGTAAGGCAGATTTCATTATTAGGTGAAATACAGTTGGGCGTGGCTGAAATGATTAAAAGGTGTAGTCTTGAAAAGAGACTGACATCAAGAATATTGAAGAGTTAAAGAAAGTAACATGTTGGAATAGTAAATACATTTGTAAAATAAATATTATAATCTCTTTAAAAGTTTTATATAAGAATTGTCTGAAAGTAATTTATTATACAGGTGCTTTAAAATTGATTTAATTGTTAAGAACTTGCCCTGCGGACGTTAAAGTCTTTTGAAAATACTAAAATGAAGTGCGAACCATAAGTCGTTATCGCTTCTCGGCCTTTTGGCTAAGATCGATTTGGATGGCGGCGCACAAAGTTGATGACAGTAAAGGGTACTGCAAAGTGAGACCCCACTGGTCAGAGCCCTCGAACTAGGGAGTGGTGGGTGCCGCCTTTGGCAGCTGGTGTTTCGTGCATACCTGAGACTGTGGATGTGGCTGAGACTAAAACCTCCCTCATCCCAGCCATGTCCATTGGTGATGCGTTGTTACCACCTAGTCAGGGGGTATCCTCGAGTCAGATGTTTTGGCCGGGTTGGGCGTTACTGACTGGTCATTTGCCCCGATGCTTCTTTCACACATGCTTCTTTGTTTACTACATCCCCTTCAAGTGACGACGCGTTTATGGGTGTTCCATCGCAGAAATGGTTGCTACCGGTGGATGACAGTCGGTGGCAGACTGTCAGGAAGAGTAGCAAGAGTGGTCTGGTGAAGAAGTAGATCTTCGTTCTTTGTCATTTTTGTGATGTACTTACTTTTTCCCTTGATGGCGTTATTGGCTTCCTTGAACGCTAATGGCATACGGGATGTCACTTGTCGTCCTCGTGTTTTTGAGTTTTCTTCCGTTCACAATTTTTACTTTGTATTCCTGCAAGAGACTCTGCTCGTGATATTTTTCTGTGGTCTGCTGAGTGGGGTGGCGGTTTTTTGCCTCTCTCGGTTCTTTTAAGAGCTGTGGTGCAGCCATCCTCACTAGTAGGCGTTATAAAGCGTTCGTTCGCAATTTTAAAACAGATTATGAGGGGCGTAACTTTTCGTTGCCACTCGACCAACCCTTTATTCAAGCTCGTTTACGTTTATGCCCTGACCTATCCGCTTGATCAGTGCACGTTTTTCTCTAACTAAGACCCTTTTATTACTGGCCGTTTCCCGTACATTTTAGGGTGCGATTTTAACTGTATTTTTGATCTTGTTCGCGATCGCTAGTTTTCGTATGCTAACACAACTGTTCATCGTGGTTCTGTATATCTGAAAAATATTGATGCTTGGTTTCCTTAGGGTCCTACGGCTGCCCCGTTAACTTATCGCCGTTATGGTGAACTACCCGCAAGCAACGCGTATCGGTAGAGTTTATGTTCGGAAAAGGCACTTCCGTGTCTTGAGTGCTGAGCTTATTGCTGCCTCCTTTTCTGACCATGACTGTGTTTCTGTTTAGTTTGCCTTGCCAAGTCCCTCGAAAATTGGCCCGGGGTATTAGAAATGTAATGTTAGTTTACTACGTGATCATGTTTTCTGTGAGTCTTTTATTTAATTTTATATTGGCCTTTGGACAATTAAGCCTGCTTTCGCTAGTCTGAATGATTGGTGGGACGTTGTCAAGCCCCATGTTAAGCGCTTTATTGTTTCCTTTGCTTGTGACAAGGCCAAGGCCCGTCGGTTGCGTTTTAGGTCACTTTGTGATTTATACCGACACGATCCCGCCAGTCATTAACGATATTAATAGCTTAATGGGTGTCGAAATTGAAGGGACAAAGGTCAGGGCCCGTGCTAGTTCTATCAAGAACCCTGAGCGCCCACTAAGGCCTTTTTGAGGTCTGCAGTGCAAAATGGTACTGATAATTGTATCACGGTTGTCCGTAAATGCGACAGAATTGTTGTTTATGATCCTATTTTAGACCTCTTTTCAGCAAATAATGTTGACAGTGATTTACATGATTATGTTTTAAATAATTTGGATTGCTCTATTCCTCATTACTTTGTTTCTGAGCTGGATTCCCCCATTTTGTTATCCGAGCTTATTACCGCTGTTTATGACATGTCTTTGAATAAGACACTTGGTTCAGATGGTCTCCCGGCTCAGTTTTATAAGCTTTTTGCAGATGTGGTGCTACCTGACTTGCTACAGGTGTACGCAGCTATCTTTGATATTGCTTCACTTCGTTTTCGCAACGCCATGGTATTCTTACACTTATTCCTTAAAAAGGCGACTTGTTAAATCCTGCTAGCAGAAGGCCTATTTTGCGGTTGAACGTGGATTACAAAATTCTTGCAAAAGTCCTTAATAATCGTATTCGCGCGATTGAAGGCAGAAGAGCATTCACGATAACCTGTTTATTTTACGTGGCATTGTGTCTTGCGCTACTTGCTTTGATCAGGAATGTGCGCTTTTGTCTCTTGACCAAGAGAAAGCTTTTGACAGTCAAGTGTTGGAATCGGTTTGGGTTTGGAGAGAATTTCTGTAAATAGATTAGTGTTTTGTATACTGATTCATTTCCTCCATCCTTCTTAACGGTTTTCTTTCAGGTAGTATTAACTTGGGTAGGGGGTTCGTCGTGGTTCCCCCTATCTCCTGCCCTTTATGTTTTATTTAGTGAATGTTTTGCTAAATTGCTGCAAAATCTGACAGATTTTTCAGGCTTGCTCTTACCTGGTAGCAATGGTCAGTGAGTCAAATGTTTACAGTACGCTGATAATATCACTTGTGTTGTTACTTCGCGGGGGTCTTTGTTTTAGCGTGCTTCAGACAGTAGACTGAACATGCAAAAGACCAATGGACTACGTCTGGATAGGTTGAAGGGTGTCCCTCTCCCCTTTCCTATTTCGTGGTCTGATTCGAATATTAAGATTAATGGTGTTTGGTTTGGAAACGATCGCCCGGATATGAAGTCTTGGCATGAGCGTATTAAGTTGTGCCTGACCGTTTTGAAATCTTTTGAAAATCGCAATATCTCCATCTTTGCAAAAGCGTATGCAGTTAACACTTGTATTATTACTAAGTTGTTATATATTGCCCCTGTTTACTCAAACTGTTTGAAGTTCTTGCGTCCTCTTCAACAAGCTATTTTCACTTTTTGTGGGGTGGGTCCACGGAGCTGTTAAAGAGGCACATCCTGTATTTACCTGTTGCGGAGGGCGGTATTAATCTGGTTCACATTGAGTAGAAGTTGAGGCCACGGAAATGTTTGTTTTGTTTAAAGTTATTCGTTCCATGAACGACCCTTTACCGGCCTTTTGGTTCTTCTGTTACTTTGCAGCTTTAAAGTTCTGCAAATGTGTGCGTGGGCTGTGTGTGAATATTTCACCACATTGTATGAATACACCTGGGGTTTATTCATCTATCTTTCGTGTGTGTGTGTGTCTATTTTCAACAATGACACCGTTTTCGAATATTTTTTCAGTTGCAATGCTCCGTACAGTTTAGTTTGTACAGTTCTTACTCCGCCTTTTGTTCTTTATGAACTCAGTTGGTTTGGTCCTTTGGTGTGGCGTTCCGTTTCATGGAAGGATCTTGATACCCGGCAGCGGAATCTTGCTTGGAAGATTATTTGGGGCGCGTTGAAAACTAATGCCAAGTTTTGCTCTTGGAGCATTCGTGATTGGGAATGCCCCATGAATGGTTGCTATGTCAATGAGACTGTTATTCATTTATTTTGGGAGTGTAGCTTCTTACTTTGTTTAAGTGTTTTCTCCCTTTTTCATATTATTGCGGTTACGCCCGTCTGTTTTCTGCGTCCCGTCTCCACAGTTCAGCAGATTCCAGGCTCCGTTTGTTATACTTAAGTTGTCTGTTGGACTGTGTGCAGTGTTTGTACTATCATAACCGAATACGCAGGCGACGACCCCGTCATTGTAATTGTGTGTTCAACTCTCTCTCTCTCTGTGCAGTCGGGCGTCTTGCTTTTTCATTCCTACTGTGTATATATTCAAGTGTTTTTCACTTAGGCTTACTCAGCGTTTTGATTCTAAATTCATCCTTTGATTAAATGAAACAAGTTCAAGCACGATTTCCAGCTATTACAATGCATTTTGTTGATCCACAACATTGATCATCACATGGGAGGGATTTGCCCTCTTAAAGGTGTGTGTGAGTGTAGTGGAGAAGGGGGGGGGTCACAAAGTGAAATTTGATTATTAAAAGTATAAGGGGGTAATAAAATCACACTGCAAAAAAATACCGTAAAAAAAGAAATCATGGGATAAAATGTGTTAGGGGAGGTGGGAAAGGTGTTGCTGGGGGAGGTGGGAAAGGTGTTGCTGGGAGAAGGTAAAGGTGTTGGGGGGAAGAGGAAAAGGTGTTGGAAGAAAAGAAAGGTGTTGGGGGAGGCGGAAAAGGTGTTGGAAGGAGGAAAAGTGTTGGGAGAGGGAAAAGGTGTTGGGAGAGGGGAAAGGTGTTGGGAGAGGGGAAAAGGTGTTGGGAGAGGGGAAAGGTGTTGGGGGAGGAGAAAAGGTGTTGAGAGGGGAAAAGTGTTGGGGGGGAAAAGTGTTGGGGAGGGGAAAGGTGTTGAGGGAGGGGGAAAGGTCTTGGTGGAGGGGGAAAGGTGTTGGGGAGGGGGAAAGGTGTTGGGAGGGGGAAGTGTTGGAAGCTGGGGAAAATCCCCAAAAGATCATCAATTGGTCTGATATTGAAATACTTTAGCAACTAATGAATTGTCATTTTGCTACAAATGCATTATCTTACAGTATTTCATTGTGTCAAGTTTCTTCAGTGTTTCAGTAACGTAGGTGTGTAAAGACAAAGGATTAGTTGAGTGGTCAAGCAAGGTTATCTTATATAAAAAAGGACTTCAATAGAAGCAAAATGGTGCACAAAGTACTTCAGTATCTTATTCCGTTAAAAAGAAATTGAAGTTTAAAGCTCTGTCTTATATGTGTGGCGCCCTCACCATTACATTCTTAACAGTGGTTAATGCATTTGAAAGAAAATTTATCAAACATTTTTACAATTTGAATTATTTGTCCTTAAACGTTCTTCAGGTGGTAAATTATAATTATCCTCACTAGATTCTATTTTACTACTTTCCTGACGTATCCCATGGTTTTTAAGCCACCAAATCGCAGGACAAAATATGATAAAATACATATGACTTTAAGGAATCTGAGGCTGTGACATCACAACAAATCTGATTTCAGTCGTTTCTACACAAATGATACCACACTTACTTGAGTATCTCCTTAACGAAATAAGATATTTGAATGCTTTCTTCACTATTTTGTTTCTTTTTAAAGTCTATACTTCTATATATGTTGAACTTGCTTGACCCCTGAACTAATCCTTGAAGTTACTTTAAGTTTACAACGGTGTACTGAACAGAAGTAAAGCACACTATATTCCTTACAAAGAGGGATTAAATGAAATAATACAAATTGCAGCTTGATTTAATTTGTGTGAGCCATTGCAGAAACCATAATGGCAGTCCCAGCTAATCTAATATGCCAGTGATTTTTAGACATTTTTTGAAAGCTTTACAATAAAAAACTAATGACACCTAATGCGGTATTAAGTAAATCGTCTGAAAATCTAAACTTATAAAAAAAGAAACAAATTCCATGAAAATAAGTTTAAAATAGGCTTAATTTAACTTGTAGCACTCATAGTGTATAGCTCAATTGGGCTATTACTTCCATTTAAAAACCAAAGCATTAAAACTAAAATAGCCTGAATGGGCTACATATCCATATAGCGCAATAGGCATGCCCCCAATAAATTTCTAAGCAGCAATTCTCAAAGAAGCCTTTTACCTATTTGCCCGATGGATAATTGTCAACATTGATCCTGGCTCCCCAATCTCAAACCCATAGGCGGGATTACCTACCAAACGTGGGGAAAGTCAAACGTGTGTGTCTTTGTGGAGGAGGACAGGGGGCAAAAGACGACGCTACAATACAACACATCACCATACAAAAGTATCCATTTGGACAAAAAGTGAAGGTGGGGAAAGTTCTCCCTTGAAATCCCATGTTCAAACCATATAAGTAGGAGCCATGGGGCCAGGAGGCACAAGATTTCTTCACTTTTTGGAAAACTGAAAAAATGCCTCTTTTTTAAATGAAAAGTGCCCTCAATTAATGTCCAAGAAGCGCCCGAACTTTTAACTACCAACCAACAAAAACAGGCTTATAACCCACTCCAAAATAGCTTATGTTAAGCTACTACATCATTCATGTTCTAGTTTATATTTTCCGTGTCATCACTTGACAACATGGATTCTCCATGGTGTCAAGTTTCACACTCAGAATGCACAGGCTCCCTCACGAATTTTCTTTCATGATCAAACTGCCCATCATGCTTGAATACAATATACATCAGGTAATTACTTCCAGTTAACCAGAAGACCACCATGATCCAATGCTCATTTGAAACATGGAGATACTATTGGGAATTCCTTATCTCAATAGATCTTGTTTCCAGTAACTATACTTATTCTTGTTTCAATTACAATTTTGTATGAAAATATTATGGAAAATTAAATATCTATATAGACGCGTAGCTTGAGCTTAATTTGACTTGAGCTTTACGGCACGAAAATATGCTACAAAACATGGAATTTAGTAAACATTTTCATCAAAATCGGTGAAAAACTGACCAATTTATATCATGTTTAATTTTCTTGCTGTAATAAACAATGGAAAGTGTATAGAACTTCTGTAACATCACAACAATAAAACATGTCAATCGCCTTATAGTGGGGCGGATATGTAACAATTTTTACTTAAAGTGTGCACTTCTGGATAGAAGCATGAAAATTTGCACAAAGGGGTTTTTGAGTATGCTGATTTCAAAATGGCCGCCATAAACACGTTTTTGCCCATAAATCAGATGTTAGTTCCCCGATTAACATGATCTTGGTGTCTATACCTATGTTCTTGAGGTAAAGAAATCCAATAAAACATATGCCAAACATCATGAGATACATCTTCCCCCCAAAAAAATTCAAATTCAAAATGGCCGCCACAAGAAAGCTTTTTTACCATAAAACGAATCTAAGTGCCCAAATAGCCATAATCTTGGTCTCTAGACATATGTTTTTGAGGTCAATGTACCCAATAAAACCCACGTAAACTATCATAACATCTTCCCACGAAAAACCTTGAATTCAAAATGGCCGTCGCAAATCCATTGTTGGCCATAAAATGGCTATCCAGCCATCATTTATTGGTATCTATACCTGTTTTATGTCAAGGAATCCAATAGAAAACATGAAATATCATGATGTACATTATATTGTGAATAGTAAAACAGATACAATCAAAATGCCCTCACAAAACAAGTTTTTGACCAAAAAACCTGCCCCAATCACCGTGATCTTACTATCTATACCAAGTCGGTAGAATACATATGAAATATTATGGTGAAAAGTTGAAAACAATTCCATATAATAGCATTTATTTGTCAGATCAAAGTATATCACAATTGAGCATGGTAAACCTTTTTCAGGTAAAGCAGTCAAATAGTGTGTCATACATTATGTTAAAAATGATTACATGATCGCTGTCAGTATCTCATATGTTCAGATTTGCTTTATTCTCTGCTACACTGTCTGGAACAGAAGCACAACTGTGTACACTTGAGATTTGCGCAGACACATTTGCATCTTTTTGCATCCACATTTCAGCAGTTCCTGACAAGCTTTGGCTGCCTCTGGAAGAGTGGTCTAGCATGGAGTCTATGGGGAATCACCTCTTACTCTCTCCCAGCCCCATAAATCTGGCGATGGAACTTTAGGGTCTCCTATAAGTGACTGTCCCCAGATGTGCCCTGCCTGATAAACAGCCCTTTTCACATGCTGTTCCAGGGCATGTAACGTTGAAGGAATGTTTTCCATCTTACGGTTTTGAGTGAACAAGTGCTTCCTGGCTTCATTCACATGGTTGAGTGATGATGTTCGCTGATACAAGAGAACAACATATCTCTCTATTTGCTCCAAGTCGCTGGGAGAAACCTGGCATGGAGCATGGGATAATCGAGCAAAAGTTGGTTTGAGATGAGGCATACTGCACCATACAGCCCAAGCGGTTCTCTTTGCAATTCCATGAAAGGCAGAGACAGTATCACATCCTGATATTGCGTGCAAGAATAGTAAACCCCATGAAGCGTCATTGCCTAATTCCGCTGCAATTAGGTGGCATGGGATGTAACGAAGTCTACCACCATGACCAAATGCTATCCATATTTCACAGTCCTGTAAAACGCTGGACACTGCAAGCGCAATAACCACCACATCAGTATCTGTTGCGTGTATCATTAGCTTGGTAAATCCATGATGGAACGCATGGAAGCATGAAAAAGAAGCCGTGTGTCCGCTTCTTCGTGAGTGCAGGACAAGCTTGAAAGGTCAGCTATGGGAGATGATACAACATTCTGGCCATGTGTGGAGATCACTTGCTTCCCTGGGGGAGGTTGAAACTCTTGTATTGCATTGGCTAGAAGTCGGAACAGGCTGTCTTTGTTTGCATCACAGCGAAGGAAGTTCTTCCAGTTAACAGGAATATTGGTGTTGTTGTCCACCCGGAGATGATTACCAGATCCACGGCTCTGTCGTGTTTGTGTCTTTAGGCTGTCCTCCCTGTAGACATCCCAGACAACATCTACACGAACAACGTCTTGTAACATGTGTTATATGTAAGGCAGGAACACCAGTTGTGAAAAGTCCTGGAATGTTTTGACAGAAAGTTTGGACTTCTTTGGATCAAGCATGTGCACAAGGGCAGCACCGTCAACAATTTTGACGTTAACTTTTGGAACAGATTCTGGTTATGGTACCATTGTCTCCAGGCATCCCATCAAGTCAGATTTGCATGTTTGATGCATAATACCATTTGATGCCAATGATGGAGGCCAGGCATGATTTTCATGGCTGAAGAAGGCATCCATATCGCTTTCTCTAGCTTGACACGATATATAAATCCGTGAAAAGAGACAAACATCACTATGCAGGTTGGAAATCTTGGAAGCGGACTTCGCAGGTTTCTTTCGTGAAGTAGAATTTAACAAAGGCAGATTGTTCTTATGTATGGTGTCTTTGAATGCAGTGATTGTGCCATTGAAACGCTCGGCAACAAATTTCTTGTACTGTATTTTGCCTATGTCTTCTGCGGACCTTATAGCATTTACCACACTATCAGACATTATCACTTTGGTGTCAAGTGCGTAGAGGTCTGTGCTTGTATCAGCAAAGGGGTTGCCAAGTTCATCCATTACATCAGTGACACTCTTGACGTGAGATAAGAAAGTCTTCTGTACACTTGGTATTTGTTCATGGTGGCGTTCTGTGTCCTTCTTTCCCCTAGCATGTTTGTCATCATTCTCCATTAGAAGTCTAGCTGTTTCTGGACCTGCCACCATCCACCTTGCTAGTGCTGCTTCATTTTCAGTGATACCTATAATGCCTCCATCTCCCTTCACCATTGCATTCAGCTGTTCATGATCTTGATCATGGGCTAGTGCTGAGAATTTGTGCATAGTTTTCTGTGTCACAAAGTTGCCTTTGAGGAACTCTGCATGTGTGGTAGGGCAGTTAATCTCAAGGGATTGTAGGTCTCTCACATGAACGGTCATCCAGCGAGCATAGTGGTAGTGGTCAAGAGCGAACATCCATGGAATAATCTTTGAAAGTGACTGCACGTAGGCAACATATCTTTGCTCACGCTGTGATCTAACGAACTGTAGGAAGAGAAGTTCCAACTGCCAGACTTTGTACCAGTAATCGAACTGAGGATGCTTTGAAGCCATCTGTTTACACCACTCATAGTGTATTTTATCATCATCTGATGTGTTGATTTGATACTCAGCATATGACCTGTGAAGGAGATTGTACAGAGCCGCTGCGGTTACTTGATGTGCCCACTGACCTCTGGATGTGTGTGAACCTTTCTGCAGACCAGCTGCACGTCCCTCAGTTGTAACATTGGCCGAAGTCATAACATAGGTCCAACCACTATCATCAAGCCAGTCGCCAATTACTTTCAACACGGCCATTTCTATATGGAGACCCCCCATCAGTACAACGTAATGTCTTTCACCATACTCTTC
Organism: Chiridota heheva; assembly: GCA_020152595.1. Taxonomy (NCBI): domain Eukaryota; kingdom Metazoa; phylum Echinodermata; class Holothuroidea; order Apodida; family Chiridotidae; genus Chiridota; species Chiridota heheva. The sequence goes on from JAIGNY010003782.1 coordinate 156,699, forward strand.
TAGCCATTTCCACTGAATTCGTTTTGCAATTGCATATAATGGCTGATCGACAGTGAGCAGTGGTATCTGGCCTGGGTTGACACGAATCGTGATCTGTTTGATGATATTCATCCCATGCTTGACCATAGCGGGTGAATGTGCTTGATCTCGAAATAATGGTAAGAGAGAGATAATTGCAGATGTCTTGGGTAGAGACACCTGTAAGCTGGCAAAGTAGGCTGACCATGATATGTCCGTCTTCACCTGATAAATTTGATTTTCATTAGCCAACTTCGTTCTCACTTTTTCAAACCAAAACTTCTGCATTTCATCATCATTCATTTCCGCAGATATTGGAATTGCTTCATCATCCTCTACTGTTGGGATGACATTATCAGGGAGCAAAACCGGTGGCACATCAGTATATGACTTTGGTAATGACTTGATAGATTTCGACTTTGGTTGGGCCCCGTTTTCGGGAATCTCCTGAAGGACCCTAACAACACCAGGATTGTCATTTGTGGTGTGCTGTGTTATTGATATTGCGGTGCCATGAAAAGAATCACGACTTGAGGTGGATGACGGGTTGTGATCTATATTATCGAGATTTCCAGTGGTGAACAGTTGGTCTCTGAGGTTTGAAGGACAGACAATGCCCTCATTCTCATATATGTCAATTATTCTATTAGCTTCATCAGTAGACAGTTGCAAAACTCTGCCATATGACACCGACAGACCCTTTTCAAATAGATTGTCAATAAGATCACGTTTACGCGTTCGGTTGTAAATAAGCAGGCCAAGATACAATGGGAGAACCGTCTCACAGTCCGAATTGTGCCGTGCTGCTACAGAATCTCTCCTACCTCGTTTGACGGCATTGAAGACAAGTAACTGTGTGATGGACAAGGCAGCTGTGCTTACATCGTTGTCATCTACACGTTGTGTTGCATTTGACCTCCCTCGAATCATCCCGACAAGGGCAGATAGAGAAGGAGGTAGATTGTCAAATTGTTCATCACATAAGGAACTATTGAAGTGGTATTTTTTCTCAAATATTTCTTTGCGGACCAACTTTGCCACTCTCATCAATATTACAGCTTCTTCATCTGGATCGAAGTTGCATGCATCTAGCAAGGTATCACCAACATCTTCCTTGAATGACAATACTGTGCCAGACTTGCTGTTGTGGGCTTCTAGATTTTATGAGCAAATTCACTTCTCATAATTAGATCTCACATTCCATTGCATGGTTTTTACAGAAACCAAAACAGGACATGATGACGTGTTAAGGAGCTCATGAATTTAAGGTTGCCATGGTTACCATTGATAATTATCATTTATCATGATCATTTTATGTCCTCATGAGGTAAATAATTCGCATGTTCTCATGCAAAATTGTTTGTCCTGAATCTCATAATTATTTTTTATGCTCTCATGAGAACTTTTCTTTTTTCATGAGATTCTCATATAAGTTTGTGGCGGCCATTTTGAATTGAATTTTCTGGCAAGAAGATGGATCTTATGATGTTTCGCATGGGTTTTATTGGATTTCTTGACCTCAAGAACATAGGTATAGACACCAAGATCATGGCAATCGGGGCACTAACAGCTGATTTATGGGCAAAAACGTGTTTGTGGTGGCCATTTTGAATTTTTTGGCGGGAAGGGTTGGAGTGACATCGTGGTTCCCGCAATTTTTAAAATCAGCATACTCAAAAACCCCTATGTGCAAATTTTTACGCTTCTATCCAGAAGTGCACACCTCAGTCACATATCCGCCCCACTATTACGTTGTTAACTTACTTAGTGTTTTCCAAATATCCACCAACGTTATTTGAATGGGAGCAGTTGAATATGACAAAGAAGCTTTGGACTTGGTCTCCTCCACGTATATTAGCTCAATCCAAGTATAGCAGGACAAACTGGTCAGTTTGAGGATTTTTAGTGACTGAAATTTAGGACAAATTTAAAGAATTGCAATACAAAGCTTTCAAGTACAAAAAATCAATATCTTCTCAATAAAAACATGTCACATTATTTCACAGAAGTGGAGACATGACATCAATAACATTCATCTTTCTCTTATATTGACAACAAATCACCACCACTGGACAATCAAAAACTTTACCAAAAATTTAAAGGGTTGAGCTTCTGCATCAGTGATGATCTGGTTATCTCTTGCTATAATTCAAAGTACTGTAGTGCAGCCAATCAACAATTTCATGGCAAAGATACTAAGTCAAGTGCCGAATTAGAAGCACAAGTATGTAAAAAAACAGCTTACTTTGCCAAAAGTTCTGCACATCATCAACTTCTTGAAATTTTGCTTGGTTGTAACTTATAAAATAAGCCTTTTACAAAAATTACAAAAACAGCTGCATTTGCTCTTTTACATGAACATAAATTATAAAGATGTTACTTGTACTTAAAGCAACTGGTGGGTGAAGAACGAGGGCATCTTTTTCTTCAAACCTACTTTTCTTGCAGCACGTGGTGGTACTGAAAACCTTTGATACAAATGTTCAACTTAGACCATCCTGTCATAATTATTTCTTACAAAGACTTGAGTACTAAATTTTTCAATGAAAGGAGTACAAAAATTAGACATTGTTATTTTAAAATGATGTTGACTTAGCAAAAAGACTTTTCAATCGAGAGGTCCTTTAAAATATGTACTTATATTTAATTCACTTGGTGCCACGTCATTCCAGAATAAGACTTTATTTACTGGAGTGAAAACAAACCTTTACGCGTTACGGCAAACGGTAAGTCCGTATGTGTCTGCATGTGGTATGCAAAGTCAGACAAAAAAATTACGATTACAAATTGTTAGTTAAACTCCATTTTACTAAATAGATGCTTCGTTAGTTGTTAGTGCAGTAAGAATAACAATTAATTGAAGTTTATATCGATTTTTACGGACGATCGGACATTGTACGTTTTACTGGTACACCTGCTGGGTAGGGATGTTTATCACACAGTGGTTGAAATTCGGTCAGTCGCGTAAATTTTGAATTGTTAAAAACAGTGATATGTTTTTACTGAACTCAACAAAGCGACGCCACATATCCCGAATCAATCATCATGTCTGAAAGGCAAATTTGTGCCGTAAGTGGCTGAAATTTTGGCCAAACATGCTAGGAATGGCATATGATATGTAAACAAACACAGCTGATCGCTTTGTTTTCACTCCAGCGGTTACTATGCAGTCTGATGACCTCGGGTCACAAATTCAACCAAGTGAATAAGGATGTTTCAGCTGACATCATGAGGTTGCATGACTTTGTTTACATCGCTGTTTTGTCGAGCAAGAACACTGTCGTCTGTTGTACACTTTATTAGACTTACATACATATGCATGTTGTCATATACGATTATTTCTTGTAAGATAATTATGCCGGAACTTCCTGTGCCGTTGGTTGCACTAAAAGATGTGTGCGGGGGAATACAAAGACATTTCTCGATTTCCATCTGATACTGATTGACGTTCGAAGTGGGTTTCTGCTGTAGGACGCAACAGCTCCCAACCTACAGTTCATATGGTTTGCAGCGAGCACTTTATATCAGGTATGTAGGCTTTGTCTGAGTATAACGAACAATCAGATGGCGTTAAATCAGTTATAGCGTTAATATTAAAAGTTATGAAAAACAAGTAAAAAAGTTGCAATTAGTAAAATTCTCTGAACTGGTACTGGTAAGTTCGCATGTAGTATGTGTGATGTGACTGGGTCGTGTGAAGACACATGAAATGCAACAATGACGCTGCCCTGCAAAATGGAGTCCAGTAGAGTTAGAGTCACGTAATAACATCCTCTAAATGAGCATGACCAACAAATGTGTCCTTTGATAATACTAATACTATCTAAGCAATATCTTCAATAAAAATTGAAACGTTTTATCAGTGAAACACAATCATCAATGAAACACAATCAATACGTCTTACAAGTGAAACACAATCAGTCTTATCAGTGAAACACAATCCGGTCTTATCAGTTAAACACAATCTGTCTTATAAGTGAAATACAATCTCTCTGATCAGTGAAACAAAATCTGTCTTACAAGTGAAACACAATCTGTCTTACAAGTGAAACACAATCTGTCTTACAAGTGAAACACAATCTGTCTTACAAGTGAAACACAATCTGACTTACAAGTGAAACACAATTGTCTTACAAGTGAAACACAATCTGACTTACAAGTGAAACACAATCTGTCCTACAAGTGAAACACAATCTGTCTTACAAGTAAAACACAATCTGTCTTATCAGTGAAACACAATCTGTCTTACAAGTGAAACACAATCTGTTTTACAAGTGAAACACCATCTGTCTTACAGGTGAAACACAATCAAAGATCCTCCTCTTCAACCGTGCAAGCTATTTGAAGCTATCCAGAGACAGGCAGCAAGATTTGTCTATAACAGCTATGACAGAACAGGAAACGTTACAGATATGCTAAAATCCTGGAATCCCTTGTCACAAGGAAGCTGCTATTAGCATACTATTTCCAGCTTATGTCATCACATCTACCCATCAAGGAAGAGCAAATCAAATATTAGGCTATCAAAACATTAGAGCCCATGTGCACACCTACAAGTATTCATTCTTTATCTGTACCATACCAATCTGGAACTGTCTACCAACCAACCACAGTGGTTCAAGATCAATTGGTTCACCAATTTCAAGTCTTGGCCCTACCGATACTGAGGAAGATGTTATCACCTGAAGCTGTAAGCTGATGAGCACCCAGGGCACTTTTGCACTGCACATCCCTTCAAAGACAAGCGCAAGCTTTTTTGTGGAGTACAAACTCAAAATACCTTGAGACTATATACTAATGGTGATTCTAAATTTAGCACATTTAATTAGCAAATAGCAATATGGCCAAATTCCTCATTTTATTCAAATGACTGATAACACTTTCGGGGTGGAAAATATAGTGAACCATGGCACCACTGGTCCCCAACGTTTTTCATGTCTCCAGAAAGATACAAAAGGAGGAAAAAGAAAAGGAGAAGGGGGAGAAAAGATGTGAAAGAAAGAAACAAGAAAATTTCAGAAATATATTTGATTGGTTTTTATATTGTTGTTACTCGCAAAAATGTTATTAACTTCTATGGTCCCAGAAAGTTAACATGTTTTATGCCACCCCTAAACATTTCACTCCCTCCCTCACTTCTATTTAGTTTTAGAAAGTTTCGGTCACACTTTTCTTTATGGCTCCAAAATCTGTACAAATTTAGCAAAATCAAATGTCTGGTAGGAATTGATGGAGTGGTTTGAGCATCTTGTATATGTGTACACTTTCCACAAAACAGATTATTGGCTTTAAACTGATGAGAATTTTGAAAAGGTATAGCATGTTTTACAAACAGATTGGTTTGCCAGCATTATTGGCCAGCGTACACATGTGTTTTCAATTCAGGGATGCAGACTTTGAACCAATGGCTTTACCTCCTTTTCCTGAGGTATCACCCACATTTGGGTACCAGGTTTAACTACTGTCACAAATATTGCATTGTGTCCTTGAGCAAAACACTTTACTTGCTCCACTTCACTCAGCTGTAAATGAGTCCCAACACTGCTGGAAATTAACCTGTGATGGACTGGGGGATCAGTCATGCGTTCTCATCTGATCACGTCAAATCAACCGGAGATAAGCACAGGCCCATTATGGCCCGAGCATGGATTTGACTATTACAACCCACAATCAGAGAAAGTTTATGATACTGATTGGGTACTTTTATCAATGAACACAGTGAAGGGCCAAAGGCATTACATTTCTTCCCAATACTGACGGCATGTGTTCTTTTTGGCCGACACAGGTGTCAGCCAGCCTATAAATGCACACACAAGGAGAACCTCAATTTAAGGCTATCGTTGTCCGTAAGGATTCATACTGCTTCCTGCTTTGATATTTGTTTTGATGGTGCTAGGTGCCTTGCCCATCGCAGCTGAAAAGGAAAGGAACAATACAAGTATTATATTCAGAACAGGTCGTGGCAATACATCAGAGTGTAGACGGAAGGACAATTGAGAGGCAAGAAATGTTTTGCTTGATTTCATTTCAAAAAGAACATTGAAATCTGAGCATGAACAGTCTTTAAACTCCGCAAAAGAAATTTAGTGTTTTCTGACTTAAAAACAGGGAAAGAATTATAAACTTGGATATTGAACTTGCTTGAGTACTAAATTAATCCTTTAAACATGTTTTCTAAATGCCAACAAAATAGATTGAACAATTGGTGTTTTTTAGGAATAAACAATCCTCAAATATGTGATGTTAACCATTCAAGTTAACCCATAAGCCTTACTCTACCACGCGACAATAAAATCGCCATTATCAAACTACCTTTTTTTTAAAATAAAATCGGGACCTTAACAAAATCCTATAGGGGTGTGAATAATTTCATTGCAAAGAACTCGGAATGATCTTTTATAATATTGTATTTTCAGGGGGGTCTATACTCACGTCTTTCCGGAAAAGTTTGTCCAAACATTTAGAAATTTCACTTTTTGTTTAAAATGTCCCAAAAAATGCCTATTTTTTAAAAATTGACAAAAATTGCTTGGAAAATAAATTTAGATATGTTTTTATATATAATATGTAGAAAAGTGATAATGTCCAAATCTAATCAAACTTTACTCATACCAAGTCATAATTTTTTAATCAGTTATTGAATATGTCAAATGTTGTGATTTTTTAACCATTTTTGTTAAAACATTGTGTAATCCACCCATATATCGTAATGAAATGTTTCAAACAACATTGTGTAACGAAATCAATGGGCTTTCACATGGATGGCTGCAATAAAAGAAATACCCCCTCAATTTTCAAACAATGTGCTATAGCTACATCACTAGTTATTTTTAGATTATTTAACATTTACGGTGAGACAACAGAAGAAAATGCATCCCAAATCTTGTTTCAAAGTGTCAGGAGAATGAAAAAGAGTCAGAAGGCTTATCGACAGTGATTGAGATCTTTTAGTACCTGGACCCAACCCAGAAGAGGCCCAGAGAATATCAGAACCAGCTGAAATGGAAATCGTGCTTCTGAAAATGTGAGTGCATTTTTCAAACTTCGTGCTTACTAACATTAGGCCTAGGCATAGCTAATGCACATCCCTTGCAAAATAAAACACTATGATAATTTAGCTTGGATTATTTACTAGCAAGGATTATAAACAAGTAAATGGGTCACTAAAATCTGACGTGATAAACTTGAATTGTCCTTTTTATAGTAACTTTGAATGAAACTTTGCAGACCAACCACTAATTCGTTTGTTTGTTTGATGAGGTCTTAACGGCACAACAACAACGAGGGTCAAATTGTGCCTGAGAGGTCAGATCATTCTAGAGACAGGAAGGAAAGGAAACAGGGGGAGAATGAGAGAAATTCAAAATTAAAAGTCAGAAAGATGTGATCTAGAGAGGAGTTGCATGAGTGAAATAAAAACAAAGTAGAGAGAGGTGGAAGAGGAGAATTAAATATGGTTGTAGAGGGAAGCATGATGAAGGAAAGAAATAATTTTATCCGAAGGATTTTTCTGGAAGAACTCAGCAATTGAGTTGTGGGGAGTGAGGGAAGCTCTGGGAAGGTTGTACAGGGGCAAGCAAGGAGAACGTGATGGATTGTGAGGGTGCAGTGGCAATTGTTACAGAGGGGTTGGGGGAACCAATAAGGAGGTGGGAGTGAGTGAGGTGGGTGTGACCAATTCTAAGACGGGTAATATGAACATTGTCGATACGAGAGAGGTTGTTGATGGTGGATTTGATCGGAATTGTGGGCTGGATGACATGAAGTTTGTTATCAATTTAGGAGTTCCATGAGGTTTGCCAGCAGTCACAGACAAGGGAAGCGATAAGCGGTTTAATGTCAGAGAGGGTTTTGGGAAAAGGGGTAGGGAGTAGGTTGAGGGCAAGCTTAGCGGCTGCATCAGCCCTGTCATTGCCAGGGATGCCAACATGGCTGGGTATCCAGAAGAAAAGAACACTTTCCCTGTGTTTCCGGAGGAGGAGGTGGCATGTGAGGTTATCCCATTTAAGATTGAGTAAAGAAGTAAGAACAGCCTTTGAGTTGGAAAAATAGCAAAGTGGCTGAGAGGAGAGTACTCAATAAAGTTGAGGGCGAGGAGAATGGCCTTAGCCTCAGCTGAAAAGATGGATGAGTAGTCAGGAAGTCTGCTACTGAGGGTGATGTTTTAAATGACGGCAGCAGCAGCTGTCTTGTTGCCTTCCTTGGACCCATCAGTATAGATGAAGGTGTAGTTTAAGAGTTGGTCTTTGAGATTAATAAAGAGGTTAGGGTGGGTTTGAGTTTTGTGATGAGTGGAGAGGTCAAGGTGGACAGAAGAGAGGGGGGTGGCCCAAGGAGGAAAAGTGGGACAGGATAAGGTGCCGAGAGTGGCGGGGTTAATGCCGAGATGGAGAGGTCTGATTTAATGCGTAAGCTGAAGGGAGGAGATAGGGTTTTAGTCCTATCAAAGAGGGTGGAGAAATTGGGGTACCTAATGAGCTTGTAAACAGGGTTCTGGGTGTTGGTGAGGACTCTAAAAGCATAGGAGAGGCTAGGCTTTCTACATCTAAGTAGAAAGAGGGGTTCGTTGGCTTCAACATGAAGGCTGGTAATTGGGGAGGTCCTGTAGGCACCTAGACAAAGCCTGAGGGCTTCATTTTGGATGGTGTTGATGTGGTTGAGGTATGAGTTGTGAGCAACACAGTAGACAATATTGCCGTAGTCAAGCTTGGCACCAATGGTGAGCCTGAAAATTTTGAGAAGAGCATAGCGGTTCGCTCCCCAAGTGGTGTTGGAGAGGAGTCGGAGGATGTTGAGGGAGCTGTTGCATTTTAGTTTCAGGTTGGTGATGTGTTGCTTGTAGGTGAGCTTTAGGTCAAGAGTTAGACCTAGGAACTTTGTGGGTTCAACTTTAGGGATGCGATTCCCATTGAGCACAAAGTTCGGGTTGGGGTGGAGGTTGTTGAAATGACAAAAGTACATGCAGACTGTTTTGTCTTTGGAGAATTTAAAACCGTTATTGTTGCTCCAGACTTGCGGCTGGGTGAGGCTGATTTGGAGCCTATTTTCAACAATAGGAAATCTAGGGGAGGAGTAGAAGATGGTAAAGTCATCCACGTAGAGGGTACGTTTGATGCTGGGGCCAAGCTTATTCGCAATGTCATTAATGCTCAGGTTAAAGAGAGTGGGAGAGAGGATGCTGCCTTGGGGATGCCCTCTTCTTGGGGGTATGGGTTGGATAGGGTGTGGCCAACACAAACTTGGAACTGCCTGGGTGAGAGGAAGTTTTGAATAAAGATGGGGAGATGGCCTCTGAGGCCAATGGTGTGAAGTTTGCGGGTAATGCCGTATTTCCAAGTAGTGTCGAAAGCTTTCTCGAGGTCAAAAAATATGGCAATGAGATGTTCCTTTTTGCAAAGGATACCCGGATAGCAGTGTCGAGCGTAATTAACTGGTCTAGGGTATTGCAACGTTTTCGGAGGCCGCTTTGGTAAGGGGAGAGGATTCTGTTGGTCTCAAGGAACCAGTTTAGTCTCTGATTAATGATCCTTTCCATAATTTTACAGAGACAGCAAGTAAGGGCGATGGGTCGGTAGCTGGAGGGGTCGGCACCGCCCTTCCCCGATTTAAGGACAGGGATGACAATAGCTGTCCTCCAGATAGGGGGAAAGGAGTGTGACGACCAAATATGGTTGAAGATGGTGAGTAGGGTAGTGGTGGCCTTGATGGGGAGGTGTTTCAGGAACTGGTAGGGGATGTTATCTAGGCCCTTGGAGGTGCAGCCAGCGTTGTAAATGGCTTGGTTTAATTCAGAAAGGGTGAGAGGGGTGTTGTAGCTTTCGGAGTTGTCGGAGAGAAAAAAGATTCTCCGGGCTTCATCGCAAGCTTTTTTGGTTTTGAAAGCATTGGAGTAGTTGGTCGAGGACGAGATGTTGCTGAAAGAGGCAACGAGGTGGTCAACGATGTCCTTTTTTGCGGTGAGAAGGTCACCATTCCAAGAGAGATGGGAGATTTGCCTACTCTGCCGTGGAAGCTGTTAACCATTCTCCAAATCTTCTTAGTGGGGGTGTTGGTGGTGAAAGAAGAGATAAAGTTGTTTCAAGTGTTGATTTTACTGTCCTTGATAGTGTGTCTGGCCCTGGCATGGCTGATGCGAAAGAGGTTGAGGTTATGGGTGGTTGGGTTAGTTTTAAAGTTCCTGAGGGCTCTTTTTTTGTTCTTGATGGCAGTTTTGCAATCATCAGAGAACCAGGGGTTGGGAGGATGATTTGGGGGTTTGGAGGTTTTGGGAATTGAGCAGGTGGCAATGTTGATAAGGATATTACTGAAGTTAGACATGGGTTCCTCATCCTCGAGGAGATGGGGGGAGAGGTGTGAGTTACAGAGGGTTTCAAAAAAGGGCCAGTCTTCTTTCTCCAGGTTTCTCCAGGTTCCAATTGGGGGTGTGGTCAGTGGGGGTTTGAAGGTTGGAGTGTATAAGAAGAGGGTAATGATCACTACCACAGAGGTCAGCAGTGACTCTCCATCTAATATCAGGGAGGAGGTTAGGGGAACAGATAGACAGGTCAATACAGGTAAGAGAGCCTGTGGCAGGATGAAGGTAGGTCGGGGAGTTAGTGTTGAGCAAGGACAGACTGTGCTGACGAAGAGCGTTTTCGATGAGCTTGCCTCTAAGGGTGGTGGTAATAGAGTCCCACAGAGGGTTGTGGGCGTTTAAGCCACTAAAAAGGATGAAGAGGGTGGGAAGCTGAGAGATAAGGTTGTTAAGGCTGGTTGGTTGAATGTTGGTGTTGCAAAGAGTGAAAGTTTTGTGGAGGGAGATAGAAATATTGATGGCCTGGAGGTCGGTGTGCACATGAACAGGGCTGTGTGTAATATCGTGTCTAACGAGAATGAAACGCCCCAACAGGTTCTGTCGGCGTCCACTTGATGTTTATGATAGCAAGCGAAGTTGTTGAGGAAGTAATGGTCGGCGGTTTTCAAAAAAGTTTCTTATAGGCAGAAGACGACCGGGTTGAAGGCGGAGGCCAGAAGACAATTTCTTCAGAATTGGCCTTAAGGCTCCTAATGTTCCATTGTATGATGTTGTGGGTGTTATTGTAATTGTTTGCGGTGCACGCCATTAGGAGGCAGGGGGTTATCTGGAGGAAGATCTGTTGGGTCTGATTTTTCTTTGGATCTGCTTCTTTGGGAGCGATTGTTTTTGAAAATTGGACGAGAAGTATGATCGGTGTGTTCGTAATCGAACAATCCATATTCTCTTCAGTGTCATGCATGTGGGTTTGGGTGGCGGGCTGTTTGTTGATTGGTTGTTTGTTGATTGGTTTGTCGATTGTTGACTTGGTTGGTTTTAGTTTGATGTATGATGGTATTAGTGGTGTTGGTGTAGGGGGTGGTGGGCGCTTTAGAGTAGGAAGGGAGGTAGAGGAGAGAAGTGGTGGTGGAGGTGGTGTGGGTATTGGGTGTGGTTGGGTTGTTGGCAATGGTGATGGGCTTAGCACTAGGTAAGAAGAGCCAGGTGAAGTCGGTTTGGGCATAGGAGTCAGGTTTTTTGTATTAGTTGTGTTAGGGGGGGGCGGTATTGGTGTTAGAGGAGGGTAGGGAGGGTCAAGATCAAGGTCAAGGCAAATGCGTCTCGTCATCGTGAAAAAAAAACCAAGGGCCGAGAGACCCGAGGCAGCTAGAAAAAAAGTCGCGGAAATACTATATAAGAACCGCTATACTGGTAACGAAAGGCGTGAAAATCTGGTCAGAACGAACGGGAAAATATAAAAGGAACAATCTCACCGGAACGGAAGCCCATCCACAGAGAAAAAAAACCAAAAATGAGGATATAAAACAAAAATTGGTGCAAAGTGAAGTGAAAACGGAGCAAAATAGTATGAGAGAAGAGAGTTAGAAGTCACGTCGCTCTCGTTGCACACGAGTCACAATCTATCTCCCTGTCTTACTAATTCGTAGCACAACAGTGCCCATATACCTATTTCACGAAATCTAATTTCCCTGTTGTGAGGTTGTGGCGCAATGGATTAGGATTAAAATTTTAAGGGGGCAAGAGACTCAGGGTGGGGGCCAAGCAGTCCCATTTAGGGGGAAATTCTTTTCTTTGAAGCAATTTGGATCCTAAAAAAGGGGCCATATTTTGGGGATAGCATAACTCCTGGTTCCCCCTCCCAATATAAAAAACCAGAATTTCCTGTGAGGTTGTGGCGCAATGGAGTAGAATTAGAATTTTAAGGGGAAATGGTCCCACATTGGGGGAAAGAGATCCGTGTCGGGGGAAAGAGATCCGTGTCGGGGGAAAGAGATCCGTGTCGGGGCAAGAGATCCGTGTCGGGGCAAGAGATCCATGTTGGGGGCAGGAGACTCATGGTGGGGCCAAGCAGTCCCATTTAGAGGAAAATTCTTTTCTTTGAAGCAATTTGGATCCTGGAAGGGGGCCATATTTTGGGGATGGCATTACTCCTGGTTCCCCCCCCCTCCACCACAACCCCCTCCTGTACTTCCTTGGAAACAGTTGAAATTGTATTTCTAATAAGTATTTTCCTGTATTTGGACAAATTTGTTGACATTTCATATGTGGTACCAACTGTCACTGAAGGATACCAAGTTTGGCAATGTCAACATTACTGATGCTCTGAACCATTTTTGAGTACCTTTTCACCAAGAATCTACAGAAGTAAGTTTCTAAAGACATTCAGCATAACCTGAATAAATACAATTATTTTCAAAGCCACCAATTGCTGAAATTAGGTCATAAACTGAAATTTCAAGTCTGCACATAATGAATGAGGTAAATTAGCTAATTTGTATATCATTTGCATAACATTTTATTAAAATAATGGTGTAAACATAGAACGGAACAATGCATCATAGAACGGAACATTGCATGTTTATGGGAGAGTATAGTGCCAAATCCCACCAGATCGATCATTGACAAAATCCGGTCAATTTTTAGGTCAAAAAGGTCAACAAATTTAAAATTGACGAATGAATTTCGTATGAAAATCAAGAGTAGTATCAAATGGAAGGTCCTTTCAAAAATTCATAAATTCTATCAATAACTTTTTTTTTGTAATTAGCCACAAGAGGTCAGAATTTCACAAAGATAGCAGTTTTGGGACATCTCATAATCTAAATCAATGAACTCATTTGCATAAATTTGCACGTTTGACCAGAACATTATGCAAACTAACGTAAAGTTTAAAGTCTTAGCTTTCATATAACATAAACTTGTTACAGTAAAAAATCAAAATAAATTTGTGGAAAAGCCCTCCTTTCCAAAAAGTTCCCTAAAATAACACTGTAATCTCAAATGCTCTGGTAGAGTAAGGGTTAAATGCTGAAGCACCAAATTATTTGATATTTGGAATGTGCTATATTTAGAAAATTACTGAAGGGACTTCCCTATTTCACATCAGGGTGATTTTTGTATAAATTAAAACTCATTTGATTCTTTCATATTCTAACCATTTTTTGTGGGGGCCACATTCGGAGTAAATTAGGGCCAAACATTGGTAATTTGTATTTTTCCAAAACTTGCCAAAAAATTTAGCTAAATCATTTATTCAAAATCTACTCAAATTGTATTCACACTTATTGTAAATATTTCAATTTAGGGCAATTTTTAGTGATTTCTGGTCCCATTTTGACACAAAATTTCAAGAAATTTGTAGGACCAATACTAAGGTTCCGAATAAAATGATTTTTTTACCCTGAAATGAGAAAACGAAACTTCATATTAGATACTAAGTTCAGCTGTAGCATCTCTACGTATGTATTTTTAGATGGACTCCTTACCAACAGAATTGGCGTTTCCACTAAAATCAATCTAAGTCAGATTATAACTTGATATAAAATCATTTTCTGTATCTTTTTTAGGTGGGAATGTTTTACCTCAAAACGCGCATAAGGAAAACAAATCGCGGAACTTGCTGTGATGTGTTACGGAAAACTATAAATACACTTGGGATTATTTAGATTGTACCTATCTACCCACTGTAGTGTAGCGGTTATCATACATGTCTACAGACCACGAGGCCCCGGGTTCAATCCTGGGGTGGGTAGACACGCCAGTGCACCACAACTGGTTATCAAAGGCCGTGGACATTGACTTGGTTGTCGATGTTATGTCTGTCCGTACGTCGTACCTGTGTTCTTGTCCAGGTCGTATTAAGCGTTTCGTGATAGCATTTGTACTATCATAACCGAATACGCAGGCGACGACCCCGTCATTGTAATTGTGTGTTCAACTCTCTCTGTCTCTCTCAACTCTCTTTTTTAGGTGCACCTTTCAAGCCTTATATAACCAGTTCGGTGATAACTTTGAATGTTACTTTTGAATTTGATTGATTTTTTTTCCCAAGTACAGTACACGGGTAGGAACCAGACTCAGGCTGTGGTTTTTATTACTTTTCAACCAGTTTGGTGTACTTTAAGAATCGAAGGATAAAGTGATGATTAGAATCAAAGCATAAAATGATGATTACAATCAAAGGAAAAGTGATGGTTAGATTCAAAGAATAAAGTGATGTTTACAATCAAAGGATAAAGTGATGATTAGAATCAAAGCATAAATGATGATTACAATCAAAGGAAAGAGTGATGCTCAGATTCAAAGAATAAAGTGATGTTTACAATCAAAGGATAAAGTGATGATTAGAATCAAAGGATTAAAGTGATTATTACAATAAGGATAAAGTGATCTTTACAATCGAAGGATAAAGTTATGATTACAATCAAAGGATAAAGTGATGATTAGAATCAAAGGATAAAGTGATGATTAGAATCGAAGGATAAAGTGATGATTAGAATCAAAGCATAAATGATGATTACAATCAAAGGAAAGAGTGATGCTCAGATTCAAAGAATTATGTTTACAATCAAAGGATAAAGTGATGATTAGAATCAAAGATTAAAGTGATTTCAAAAGGATAAAGTGATCTTTACAATCGAAGGATAAAGTTATGATTACAATCGAAGGATTGATGATTAGAATCAAAGGATAAAGTGATGATTAGAATCGAAGGATAAAGTGATGATTAGAATCAAAGGATAAAGTGATGATTAGAATCAAAGGATAAAGTGATGATTAGAATCGAAGGATAAAGTGATGATTAGAATCAAAGGATAAAGTGATAATTAGAATCGAAGGATAAAGTGATGATTAGAATCAAAGGATAAAGTGATGATTAGAATCAAAGGATAAAGTGATGATTAGAATCGAAGGATAAAGTGATGATTAGAATCGAAGGATAAAGTGATAATTAGAATCAAAGGATAAAGTGATGATTAGAATCGAAGGATAAAGTGATGATTACAATCAAAGGATAGAGTGACTATTAGAATCGAAGGATAAAGTGATAATCAGAATCGAAGGATAAAGTGATGATTTGAATCGAAGGATAAAGTGATGATTGGAATCAAAGGATAAAGTGATAATCAGAATTGAAGGATAAAGTGATGATTTGAATCGAACTTGAAGGATAAAGTGATGATTAGAATCAAAGGGTAAAGTGATGATTAGAATCGAAGGATAAAGTGATGATTAGAATCCAAGAATAAAGTGATGATTAGAATCAAAGGATAAAGTGATGATTAGAATCGAAGGATAAAGTGATGACTAGAATCGAAGGATAAAGTGATGATTAGAATCAAACTATGACTCACCATGTTGTTCATTTGGTCTTGGCAACTGTAATGGAACACCAGATGGTGAGGATAATGGCGGGGTCTGGGGCACCCCTTGCCGTACCACTTTAAGACCTTTACCACTGCTCACAGCTTGCACAAGGGTACTCGTCTCGGTTAGATTGGAGTAGGCAACATCTCTCCTCATTAAGGAGGTATCTAGTAGTCAAAGAATAACATTTGTTGTGATTAAAGCTCCTGTAAAAACATATCTTTTGAACACTGTGATGAGGACATGTTGAAGGTAGAAGTGTATAGGTATAATGGGACAGGTAGAGTCAACATGAGCTAAATTGAAATAAATAGATTAGATAAAAAGGTTTTTGCCCAAGTACTGTATGCAAATGGTAATGTTACTCTTGTGATGTATAAACGTAACACAGTCTCTGTTTTCTTTTATATATCTATTGTTTTGTAAGTGTCTTTGAAAAAGGGAAGATAATTCTAATAGTGTTTACACGGGTACCCGAAATATCCGGGTACCCGGCCGATTGTGTTGATACCCGGTTCCGAAAATACAACCCGGGTATGGATTTTCATAATATTACCAATTGCAGACTGTTTCTGTTTCAGAATTGTATGTTAAAAAGAATAAATCTTAACTTACAAGAATTATAAAGTGTATTTCTATTCCAACGCAATACAATAAAACGATCACAAAATATTTCCACTGATCGCAGAAAAGATGATGAATGAGCGATGTGGCTACATTAAGTAATGCATGTACGCTAATAGTACTACATGTACCAGTAGCGCAAAACTTAAAATCTCTAAACTTTGCTGTGAAAAAATGTATCCAAACCAGTGCGCAAGAAGCGGTGTGTGTAGCATGCTGCAGAAAAAATATATTGTGGTTGTACATTACGTTGTACATTACCAAACTGTTTTGAAAGCGTGTCTGCCATTTGCTGAAAAAAATTGTAACACCTATTATGACCAATCATAAGTTGTGTTCAAATAAAATTGTTACGTGTTACTGAGCGTGCACGTAACAGAATTGTGGAATCAGTCCGTAATTCCTAGCATAGCATGAATGAGGTGGAATCATATATACCAAGTGACCCATCCCATGAAATTTCAAGGAAAAGCGTATATTATTATTTTACGGTATTTTATGAAGACAGGAAAATAAAAGAACAAGAAACATTTGTATTTTGTTTCTTTATTCACAAAAACAAAGGTACGATTGAAAAACAAGAAATATCATGAAATATCTTGAAAATGCTTTATTGGTACGTCGGCTACCCGGATACTTGGCAGATAATGCAGGTCGGGTACCCGGTCCGATTTTTGGACCCAGTGCAAACACAAAATTCTAATAAAGACCATTTGATTTTCCAATATCCTCACGCTGAAGAAGGCATTTTGAAGGTTTGAAATTAAGGGAAGAAAAAAGAAAGAAAGCAACAAAAAAAAGACTGATTTTGAGGGTTATTTCCTGTTCATACATGTACATCACATTTTTCCAATATGTTAAAAAATGTTCAAACTTTGATAACTCATAACTTGAAACCAACACATGCTATTTTCAAAATTCAAAGACTATTAAACTCAAATTTTACGTTCTTTTTAGTACGTCATTGAACATAAAACTTTTGTACCTTGCAATACACCTCCAAGGCTAGTTACAAAAAGATGGGTTAACTATGAAAGCCAAGAACGTTGGTAGTTTTGTTCATCAAAAGCTCACAGAAATAGGTCACCATGCACATGTTAATAGCACTTTAATACAAAAAATTAGCCGCTAGGTACATTACAACAATTTGTGGTAGTATCAACAATGAATTTGTATTTACTATATGTAAAACTCTGTACAACTTTCCTCATGCACTGTGGATTTGTTAGGATTAAAAAGTCTTGCAGAATTGCATGGCAGCGGGCATATTGCATGGCAGCGGGCGAATTGCATGGCAGCGGGCGAATTGCATGGCAGCAGGCGAATTGCATGGCAGCTGGAAAATTGCATGGCAGCGGGCAAATTGCATGGCAGCGGGCGAATTGCATGGCAGCGGGCGAATTGAATGGCAGTGGGAGAATTGCATGGCAGCGGGAGAATTGCATGGCAGCGGGCGAATTGCATGGCAGCGGGAGAATTGCGGCAGCGGGCGAATTGCATGGCAGCGGGCGAATTGCATGGCAGCGGGCAAATTGCATGACAGCGGGCTAATTACATGGCAGCGGGCGACTTGCATGGCAGCGGGCGACTTGCATAGCAGCTTCCTTTATAGAGGGATATCATCACGTGACTCTTAACTCAACTGGAAGCCATTTTGCAGGGGGAAAAAAAGCTTTGCACGTTGAGGGTTTTATGCGTCCGATCTTCACACAGCTCAGTCACATCACATGTAAAACAAACAGATTCGGTCCTGCTAAAACATGCACTGGTGATAACAACATGCACTGAGCATATAAAATATGTGCTAGTTAAAATAAACTGGCCAGATAAATTAATTTTTTAATATAAAATGTTATTTTATAGACAAAATTACCCCTCCGAGTACTCTAAGTAATCTTAATCAGTGAATTTAAAACATGTCTATTACTGTAACCAACGGCACAGCAAGATTCTGGTATAATTATCTTACAAAAATAATCTTATGTAAGAACATGCAAATGTATATAAATTTCCTACAAAATGGCGATTTAAACAAAGTCATGTGACCTCATGATGTCAGCTGACACATTCTAAGTGACTAACACTGTTGTGATGTATGTCAGCTACTATAACTAGCTAACAAAACAGAAGAGTAGGTGCAGGTAGTCCTTGAAGTGGTGTGACAAATCATAGAAGCTACTCCCCAATCTTTTAATGTTAAAGTTTCTGACACATAATTCAATATAAAAAATGATTAGTATTGTCACTACAGGGGACACTGCAAGTTATTACAAAAAAACTTAATATTAATTTTGTCCACTTACTTGTGATGCTACAATGGGGAATGACTGATTTTACAATGACAATGACTTTAAAGATAAAGAAATCAATACTAAAACTAGTCATCAATATCTTAATAAGTCAAAATACATCTCGTTGTAAAGAAATTGCACATACAATTTATACTGTTCGTCGATAAAAATGAAACAATTGTGGAAGCTGTGGTATTCCTTCTCACAAGGTAAATTACGATCTTAATTAATTCTACCTGTTGTGTCTTTCAAAATAAAAGGGAATATCATAAAGCAATCCTTACAAAATTCCAAAACAAATATCTTTTAACAGCAGCTCTGATTTAAATTACAGTGGTCAGCCCCTTGTCTTGGTCAAGCTTACCCTCGATTTACCTGGGTTCTATTGTGGAAAGTACCAGAAGATGTTTTGTTTCTTGAGGATTAGTTCAGTGGTCAAGCAATCTTATCTTATATGAAAGGGGACTTAAAAAAAAAAATATTGAAGAAAGCATTCAAAAATCTCATTCTGTTAAGGAGATATTGAAGTTCTGTATAAGAAGTTATCTGTGTAGAACTGACTTGTGCAGTGGAAGGCTGGTACCCTTATCCTCATTCTTCACAATTGTTAATGTATAAAGAAATTTATCCAACTTTTTACTATTTAAATATATTTCCCTCTAACTTTCTTCAGGTGGTAAATTATAATTACCCTTACTAGATTCTGTTTTACTACTTTCCTGACATATCTGATGGTTTTTAAGCCACAAAATTGTAAGACAAAATATGACAGAATACACAAAAGACTTTCAGGAATGTGAGGCTGTGGCATCACAACTAGTCTGATTTCAGTCGTTTCTACAAAAATGATACAAATATCTAAAGTTAACAAAATAAATTTTTTGAATGATTTCTTTCCCATTTTGTTTTTTTGAAGTCTATTTCATAAAACATGACCTTGCTTGACCTCTGAAATAATCTTTTAAGTACACTAAAAATCGTTTTGCATACCTAAACTGTAGGACTGTGGATGATGAAACTATGGCATTAGACAAATCAATCACATCAAACTCACCATCTTTTTCATAGTTGTCTTTTGCATTTTGAAGGGTTCCCAGCAAGCTATCCACCAGTCTGTTGAACCCAGCAACTTGGGCCTAAACATGCATCACAAACAATTGGAGAAATCACAATTTTTTTAAATAAACTTTTATGAAAACATCAAGTATGGACTAGTTATTACTAAATGCAACATTTATTAGACTGAATAAGATATTTACGGTAGTTTTTTAAAGTTTTTCATGGAAAAATTATTTAATAAACTTGGAAAAATAGTTGTGACATAGAAGTCACTCCTCCTTTAATACCTTCTAATGTAAATCCATGACAAGTGCCACCTAAACACAACATGCATTAGTTAGATTTTGTAATTATCAAACTACGAGCAATTTCAGCTGTTATCTTTGAATAAAAGGTATTAATTTGTCCTTTCATTATATGAGTAGGGCTCCACTTTAAGAAAATTTATCTATGGTGTGAATGCTGTGTATTCTGGTCTGGAATTGCATAGATTGCTCTGTGATAATAGTAATAATAATCAACACTTGTTATGCGCCAGTCCATCAAAAGTGATGCTCATGGCTCAGCGACACAACAATTAATGCAAAACAATGTGAACAAAAAAGAAATAATAGTTCAGAATACTGCAAAATACATACATACAAGAACAAATATAAGCTTAAAATTGAACAGAATCAGAACACATGAGGAATGTATTTAATGATGATTTAAAAAAATTGAAGGAAGGACTAAGTTTGATGTTGTCTGAAAGTCTGTTCTATAAAATGAGGGCAGCAGAAGAAAATAAACGTTTACCCCATGTTCTAGAAGTACGTGGAATAGCTAATTGAAGTTTGAAATTAGAACGCATGAACTGGCGGGGAGACTTAAATGGGATTAAAAGATCAGAAATATATGTGGGAGACAATGCATGAGTATGAAGTTGCAGCTTCCAGCTTGATCCCTCTAGAGGGCCAGGATGGAAAGTGAATGAACACCGCATTTGCACGCTTCTCTTTTCAAATAGTATTCAGAGAACCAAGTAGGAACCAGGTAGGTCAGTGTCCCTCT
Organism: Chiridota heheva; assembly: GCA_020152595.1. Lineage (NCBI taxonomy): Eukaryota > Metazoa > Echinodermata > Holothuroidea > Apodida > Chiridotidae > Chiridota > Chiridota heheva. The sequence goes on from JAIGNY010003782.1 coordinate 177,402, forward strand.
CCGAAGAATGGCAAGGCCCATTCAACCATTGCCACTTCTCTCAACAGCTGAATGAGGAGTAGGAGCTGCAAACGATGTATTTCACTTTGATGTTCGGCGTATCTGTCTGCATAGCTCTGGAAAAACGGGTTAGACCTGACCGGGGCTTGAACCCAATACCTCCAGCATTTAAGTCGTGTGCTCTACCAACTGAGGTACCTACTCCCCGTAACTTCATGTTTGGTGATATTTAAGGTAAACACATTTTCAGGGAAACATTGTAAAAACAAATTTAGGTAGCTTTCTCTATTAGGCATGTATGGGAGTATTATACCAAGAAAATGCATTGACCCTTGAAGAAAATGCATTGACATTTTATAATCACATACAACAAGTATGGGGGAGAGCAGCTGACATCCACAAAAGCCATACCCTTAATCACATTTTACCTGGCCTAAATACCTATAGCTGAAGACAAAATCTTATAGAATTGCATAAAGGCTCTGGGCTGCTTTCAACTTACTTTTTAACAAATTTCACAAATATGAACAATGAATGCTAAGCTTCAATCAGCTATTACTATAACTTTGAAGACATTTGTAACTTTTTTCCTTAATCATTGCAATCACAGGTGGGATTTGAGGGGTGGATTAGGGCCAAGTACCCCTCCCCCCCCACACACACACACTTTTTTTCAAAATGTATATCTTTTGTATGGTGATTTTGCACACCACACTTTAACTTTGCCCCCCCTCCCCACTTTCTGGAGGCAAATCCCACCTTGGATTGCAATAATTTAAAGTGGTGAAAATCCTCAACAGCACAGGGCTTCAAACATGTCACTCTCACCTGGGCCTGGTCTGCAGTGATCTGTGATGCTTCCTTCTGCACTTTTGTCTCCTTCTCATTAACATCTGGTTCTGGTTTTGTCCTCAGATAGTTTGGAACGACTTCATGGTTGAATGCCGGCACTCTGCGTTCTGTGAGTACCTTGAAAATAGATGAAAAATAGTATGAACTAGAATATTACCACTCTCTAGAGTGCATACCTCCGCCCCGTTGCAATTCCAACCTGCCTAGAATAATTTTAGAGTTCATTTGATCCCCATATTCAATATAATCTACCTCAGAAATCCTAGGCCCCCCAAGTTTCACCCCCAAGATTTGATCTGTAATGATTATTTGCAATCTGAACACCTGAAGATTATCTTCTGACTGGATATCTTCCAATGCCATACCATTGTTTTCAGTTTTGTTCAAGTGAAGTTCTATTGAGCTCTATTGTTTAAGCTCTATTCAGTCAGGATTCACATTCCATCATTTTCCATTCATGGCAGAAACCAATTGTTTCATTCTCAATGATTCCAGGAAACACTTGATGTAAGTCTCTCTGAGTCAAGAAAATTGATTGTTTGGATCTTCATTCAGAGCACAAAGTCAATGTTCAGCACATTCCATTGGAAAGTTTCAACTTAGTCTTGACAACTTAAGTCTTGACAATTTAAGTCTTGACAGATCTCATCCTAAATCATCCCCACTCCTCAATTTGTGCCCTTCCCCTGTTCCAATTAGTCCCAAATTTTAATCACTTCCTCTATCCAATCATCAGTTTTTGAGATATCTTGATGACAGACAAACAGGACAAAAACATGTCCCCATCCCCCCATTTGCACTCTTCCCCCGTTCCAATGTCTTAAATTGTTACCAATACTTCCTATAGTAGTAACAAAACCACACACCAAATTTGATCCAAATCCAGTCATCAGTTTTTGCGATATCTTCACAACAAACAAACAGACAAACAAATTTGTTTTTTGAGGCAAAAACATAACCTCCACCCAAATTCGTTGGCGGAGCTAATTAAAGGATGCATGACATCATTACTGGTCATTACAAAAATTAAAGAGCATTTAATTCATTAAGAAAATATCTAAGGTGATCAAAGGTTGAGCCTGGAAATTGAAACTTATACGGAAAGATCCTCATCTTAACTCTACTATACTGACACTTATTGATTGCTTTGTCAGTATTTGTGTATATATCTCGACCAATCAGAAACATTTAATTGCATTATATACTTATCTCCATGTTACTACGATAACTGGTCTTTCACAGAGTAAAATATCACATGATGCTTTCTACAGAAGTGATAGTTGTTAGTACTCCTAGGTGCTGCAAGTACTCCTGACTGTTGTAAGTAGTCCTGACTATGTGAGAGTTAGGAATGTTGAAGACAGTGGCATAACTAAAGGGGAGGAGGGGGCAGTCGCCCACCCTTATTGGGCCCGGTCCGGGCCCTCTAAAGGGGGCCCATAAGACAAATATTCCATTATACCTATATACCATAGGGGCCTGCAGGACCCCACCCACCCCTGGCCCATAGGGCCCTAGCTACACCACTGGTTGAAGAATATTAACCCAGCATTTTACAGAGTTGGAATTGATTATATACAATTTTAAGGTTTTGAATAAAAGTGTCAAAAATCTTCCCCCGAAAAATCATGGCAGAAATAATATTAATGCAGTAAATACATCTGTATATGCTTCCCTCTTTTGCAATGTAATGTACTATTTATTACACAATTACATGGGGGACGTTTTTAGAGCACATATTTACCATATATAATTTTGCATACTTAAACAAATCTTTTAAAAAAAAAAGTTTTTTTTTCCACCCGATTTCCATTTTCCCCGTTGTTATAAGCACCAGAACATTTTTTTTTTTTCCACCTCTGGTCAACAATATCGGATTCAATGCAAACAAAATTAATGAAATACCTCTGTCTTACCTCGAGTTGTTCATCTCTGTCTTGCGAAAGTTTCTGGGGCAGCAAAACTGCATTTTCCAGATGGGAGCCTTGGTTCTGCATGACACTGTTGCTCAAGAAATTCAGTTGACCTTTTGAGAGAATAAAAAAAATTCTGGATAGTCAAATTTGAATGATAAAATGTGATCACTTAAATTTTCACCTTCAGTCAAACCAAATGGCAGTGCATGCAGTCAAAGCATTTGCTATGTGAAACCTAGGACTTCCTCCTCTTATTGAGTCCACATCACAAAAGCAAAGCATTTGTTATCTGAAACCTAGAACTTATGCCTCTTATTGAGTCTACATCACAAAAGCAAAGCATTTGTTATCTGAAACCTAGAACTTATGCCTCTTATTGAGTCCACATTACAAAAGCAAAGCATTTGTTATCTGAAACCTAGGACTTCTGCCTCTTATTGAGTCCACATCACAACAGCAAAGCATTTGTTATCTGAAACCTAGAACTTATGCCTCTTATGGAGTCCACATCACAAAAGCAAAGCATTTGTTATCTGAAACCTAGGACTTCTGCCTCTTATTGAGTCCACATCACAAAAGCAAAGCATTTGTTATCTTAAACCTCGGACTTCTTCCTCTTATTGAGTCAACATCACAAAAGCAAAGCATTTGTTATCTGAAACCTATGACTTCTGCCTCTTATTGAGTCCACATCACAAAAGCAAAGCATTTGTTATCTGAAACCTAGAACTTATGCCTCTTATTGAGTCCACATCACAAAAGCAAAGCATTTGTTATCTGAAACCTAGGACTTCTGCCTCTTATTGAGTCCACATCATTTGTTATCTGAAACCTAGGACTTATGCCTCTTATTGAGTCCACATCACAAAAGCAAAGCATTTGTTATCTGAAACCTGGGACTTCTGCCTCTTATTGAGTCCACATCATAAAAGCAAGGCAATTGTTATCTGAAACCTAGAACAGATGCCTCTTATTGAGTCCACATCACAAAAGCAAAGCATTTGTTATCTGAAACCTAGAACTTATGCCTCTTATTGAGTCCACATCACAAAAGCAAAGGCATTTGTTATCTGAAACCTAGGACTTCTGCCTCTTATTGAGTCCACATCACAAAAGCAAAGCATTTGTTATCTAAAACCTAGGACTTCTGCCTCTTATTGAGTCCACATCACAAAAGCAAGCATTTGTTATCTAAAACCTAGGACTTCTTCCTCTTATTGAGTCCACATCATCACAAAAAAGCTATATATGCACTTTGTTATCTGAAACCAGAACAGATGCCTCTTATTGAGTCCACATCACAAAAGCAAGGCATTTGTTATCTGAAACCTAGAACTTATGCCTCTTATTGAGTCCACATCACAAAAGCAAGGCATTTGTTATCTGAAACCTACGACTTCTGCCTCTTATTGAGTCCACTCACAAAAGCAAAGCATTTGTTATCTAAAACCTAGGACTTCTGCCTCTTATTGAGTCCACATCACAAAAGCAAGCATTTGTTATCTTGAGTCATTGAAACTCGACTTCTGCCTCTTATTGAGTCCACATCACAAAAGCAAGCATTTGTTATCTAAAACCTAGGACTTCTTCCTCTTATTGAGTCCACATCATAAAAGCTATATATGGTTCAGCCATAGCTGTTGTGCATTGTCATTATGATCTGCAAATTTCCAACGGGGACATCTCAACAGGAGCTTCATTGTTTGTGGCTCTGTGCCACAGTCACATTCAACTGGGTTGGATGTATATCCCCCTTTTATATTCCGGGTCACATTTGGTATGTCCAACTCCCATCCTTATTAGCAGTTAAGGCATTTCCACTATGTCCAGGTTGAGTCTGCACCAGTTGGAAGCTATTCTTTTGAAATCAACTTCATTGTTGCAGGTGGTGGGAAGTCATAAAGTCTTTTGTCACACATAGTCACATGTGCTTTAAGGGGGTCACACCTAGGACTGAGATTACGTTTTTTGAGTGAAAGCCTCAAAAGGCAAAATTTGTTGGGTTTAGAACAGAAAAATGCAATTTGTGAGTAGGATTTTTCAAGTATGTAATTTAATCAATTTCTTCCAAAAATATTCAGTATTCTACTTATCTCAAAATGGATTTCAGAAGATTACGCTGAGCACTGTCATTTTAATCAACTTTGAATTAAAAGGTAAATATCTCATTCTTGACAATGGACGGGTGGTGCAAAACACAGAAAAACTTACCAGAGATTAGAGCAAATGAGTCCAGCACTGAGGGCCTGTCAACAAAACAAAAAACAAAGAAAAGATTTAGTAGATGGACACAATCTTTAAAAGTCACACTTTCCCCATGCAGCTTGAACAAAAGTGTCAAAAAAATTTGATTCATGAAGAGTTAAATTTATGATAATATTCTTCTTTTATAAATCTTTGAAAAATGCTTTTGAAGCCATTGAACTTCTTTCAGACACTTTCATCACAATTTAATGAGTTCCAAAAGCCTGGGTATATAGAAATCAAATTCTATGAAATAGGATTGCATTGTAGGTTTCTGAAGCCTTTTTGGAGAGGAATATAAAAACTTATGCCCAAATAAAATAAAAGTAAGTTTTTGGTTTTAGATAAATACGCCGACAAATTTTAGCGCCTACTTGGAAGAATAATATTTGTATAAAATCTAAATATATGGATCTGGAATAAAAATCATGTAATATTTCATGTTGTCCAAAAGTAAAAGAATGACATAAAATAATGGCACAAAAGTTGAATAAAATGTTTTAATCTTATTTACTTTTAACTAAGTCTTAAGTAGGTAAGTTACCAAATAGCAGGGGTCAAAATTTAACAGTTTTGCCACTGTTCCACGGAACAGTACTCTCTTAAATATTACTATTCCGGATCAGAATCACTGTTCCAACTTTTTGCCGATAACAGCACAAATTTGTTTCTTCAAAATAGGCTTCATTTACAACTTCTTTATTGGTCAATATGTGCAAATACATGTATGCATATCAGTTATTAGTATTATCATACAATACATGATGCATCATCAAGTTGCATACAGTCATACACGTGCAAGCAGCCTTGCATATATGTGTATTCACAACTAATTGTGCTGGCAATTGCAGGCAAGAAATTCTTTTTACAATAATCTAATCATTGATGCCACATGCTTGTGAAAAGAACACTGTTTTACTGGAACAGTGATATTTGATAATTCATTGTTCCTGCAATAAAAGCACTGTTCTCAGAACAGCAGAACAGTGGAATAAACATTTCTTTCTACCCACCGACCCAAGGTTGTTGAAAAATATAATTGGAAACTAATATATAATGTATTTTTGCCTTATTGAATGTAAAAACATTCGTACCACTGATGTGCCTCAGGATCTCCTTCCAGCTTCATAAGTAGAGTTGTTAGAGACTTCTTTATCTCCAAAATCCTTGTTGACAGGCTCTCTAAAGCTGTGTCCAAGACTTCTTTTTGTTGCTGTTGATAAAATGTACAGTAAAACAAAATAACTCAGCACCTATTCTACCTTATCAAATGAAAAAAAAAAAAAAAAATTTATAGACTAGGGAGTTTTGAGGCTTAAAACATATATGTCAAATTTGTCAATGAGGGAAATACTGTACACATATTTTCCATTTCATGAAAACTGTCTACAGAGATGTTTTTGCAAATTTAACAGGACAGAATTCCCACAGGTTCATTGATTCATCTTCATCACGTCTTTTCATCTTAATTAATGGATTACATTGTTAGGGCCTATATAAAAATATCAAATAAATTCACAGGCAGTATAAAATCAACTCTCTAAAGAGTTTATTTTTTCAAGATAAAAATGGTGCAGAATTGCTTTCAAGTCTGAAAAAACCACTTACAATACTAGAGCAGTTTTGGCCTTTTAAGCCTAGTAACTTACAGTAGCTCGGCATAAGTTTTGACTATATGACGTGGATTGACGCTTACCTATTGAAATAAGTTGGTGTAATAGGTTATTGAACTTCACATCAAATTTTATTCTTAGTTGGTAGTAAAACTTTACAAGCTGTATCTAGTAGGGCTATCTTCCTATGTGATCCTATTTAAAGTTTGGTTTGTTGATGTTTAACGGCACTGTGACAATCAGAATCAAATGTGCCAATTTAAAGTAAGGTAGGAATGGCAAAAATAGGTCATGATGTTAACATTCTATTATCTTTGCAATTCTTTTTATCTCCTGTATTACCATAATACCATGCAATCTATACACCAGTGCTCCCGAAATCCTATGCGCTGGTAGCCAGGGGCTACCATGAAGTTCACTTGCGCACCTGCAATGGCAGTCTCAAAACAAAAGCCTAATGGGGCCAATCAATGGGGCTACACATATAAACATATCTTTCATATATACATAGTAATAACTCGGGCTACCAACTGGCCTTGTTGGACTGCTGGTAGCTCATAGGGTACCTGGTTCCCAACATATTTTTTCCAGCTCTGTACATGCTTCAATAAATCAGTTGAAGAAAAACACGCAATTACATCTGGTTTCAAACATCTAGTGGATCGGTTGTTTTCTAAAATTTTTATTTGGAGTTTCCAAATAAGTAGAATGTAAACAGCATAAATTATTTCAGTGATTTAATTTGTTGACCTATTACCAGCCAAAATCAGTATTAACTTCTCGTCTGGTTAAAGAGCTGATGAAATTTTGTAACTGCTCTGATAATGAAGTTGCTTACAATTTATAAAGAAATTGCATTTCAAATACACTTTTAAAGAACCTTACAGGAATAAGATATTGAAAACTAAACAAATGCAATTCAACAACAGCAACTACACATGATCATTTCCAAAATCTTCAGCCTGCAGAGTTTGTAGCATGCACAGAAGATCTCCAGCATGCACTTCATTAGTCCAGGCTATCATCAGGCCATCTGGCACACATATTATATCTACCTATTACGGTGTAGCGGTTATAATACATGTCTACAGACCACGAGGTCCTGGGTTCAAGCCTGGGTTGGGTAGACACGCCAGTGCACCACAACTGGTTATCAAAGGCCGTGGACATTGACTTGGTTGTCGATGTTATGTCTGTCCATACGTCGTACCTGTGTTCTCGTCCGGGTCGTATTAAGCGCTTTGTGATAGCATTGTTACTATCATAACTGATTACGCAGGTGATGACCCCATTATTGTAATTGTGTGTTCACTCGTCGTAGTTGTCGACACATATTATGGTGTACAATAAGCTTCACAACCTACACATTTTGTTCCCATTTATTTGTAGTGCATCAATTAGCAACTAAAGAGACTTCAACTTCAACTCATATATTTGCTGGACTCTAGTCTGGTAGAGTATAATAGCCACGCTTATGCAGGTGGTATGCTGCAATTATTGAAATAGTTTTGATTTGAAGACTTGAAGGCTTCAGGCTCGCACTGTTGTGTCTGGTAAGCTGTTCCATTCAACAATGGTGCGAGGGAAAAAATGAAATTTGTGTGTGACTGTAATCTCAAATGATGTGTGATAAAACTTTCTAAGTTGTTGTGGTGAGAATGACGTAACTGGTGTTAGGTAACGGTTGCTGGGGATATCGATTTCATCATAAAAATGTTCTTGTACATAGTGGAAAGACGGGCAATCCTTCTATCTTCTAGAGCTTACCATCTAAGATTGTTTAGGAGTGTTGGAATGGTGCCTTCGGTTCGTTGGTAATTTGTTTCAAAACCTTGCTGCACTTCTCTGGATTCTTTCAACTTGTTTTTAAGTAAACAAGTTAAGTTAAAGTAAACAGTTTCTTTCAGCTTCTCAGAGCAATTGTAGAGATTGTGATGGACTACCCCTAACATCCTACTGGCCTTGGTTGTTGCATGACCAACGTGGGTGCTCCAACCAAAGATATTCTGAAGGTGTAGTCCAAGGTACGGATGGGATTTGACTACAGTGAGTGTTTGATAGTCATGACAGCTTGTAGTCATTATAAAATGTGCATTACAAAACACTTAGTGGGGTTAAACTGCATCTGCCAGTCCTGCTGCCACTTATTGATGGTATTCAGGTCAGTCTGTAGTGCTCTGGCATCAGCTTGAGTTGATATAGTTCTGTAGACTAATGCATCATCTGCGAACAATCGGGTTGATGATGTAAGCTTCTCTGGCAAGTCGTTAGTATAGAGTAGAAACAATACTGGACCAAGAACTGTTCCTTGTGGAACTCCAGATTCAACAATAAGTGATGTAGATGTTCTGTCTTCCAGAGCTACTCGTTGGGAACGCCCAATCAGGAAGGATGCCATTATTGATGATAGGAGTTGGTCACTGATACTATAATGTTGGAGTTTGGATAAAAGACGGCCATGCGGTACAGTCAAACACCTTAATGAAATCCAAGATGATGACGTCAAGACTTTTCTTCTTATCCAAAGCATTTCTGAGGTCATTGAGGGTCATCAGGAGTTAAGTATCACATGAGCATCTCTTCCTGAAGCCATGTTGGGTGTCCGTTAGAATCTTGTGATCATCAAGATTGTTCATGATCTGGCTGTGCACTATGTGCTCCAACACTTTGCAACATATGCTGGTCAGTGATACTGGCCTATAGTTCTTGGCCTCTGCACGGTCTCCTTTCTTATGAATTGGTGAGATGTTGGCTAATTTCCAGTCTTGTGGTAAAGTGCTTGTTTGCAAGGGTTGGTTGAATATGAAGGGAAGAGTGGGTGATAACTGTGGTGCCAGGATTTTCAGTATTCGTCTTGGAAGACCATCTGGGCCTGCCGCTTTGGCTGCATTAAGACCACTGAGCAACTTTTCGACCCCAGTTGGAGAAGCTTTGAACTCTGACATTGTTGGGAAAGTGGCTGTATTCATCTCTGGTAGATGTCATTGCCCCCTTGAACCCCTATTAGCTATATGGGATTATTGCCCGGCCCTTTGAATCCCTATCAGCTATAAGGGATTATTGCCCCTTTGAACCCCTATCAGCTATATGGGATTATTGCCCCTTTGAACCCCTATCAGCTATATGGGATTATTGCCCCTTTGAATCCCTATCAGCTATATGGGATTATTGCCCCTTTGAACCCCTATCAGCTATATGGGATTATTGCCCCGTTAGACCCGTCAGCTATATGGGATTATTGCCCCTTTAGACCCCTGTCAGCTATATGGGATTTTCATCATGTCCTAGCCATGGAACATAAATCTTCAAACTAACTTTTCATTCAACTTTGATGATCAAGACAAAAGGATAAACAAAAAGGCCCTTTTAAGTTGATGAGTGATGTTGACAGAAAGAAGGAGAAGCAATCACAGAATACTCCACATTGTTGGTGTTCGAGAGTCTATGGCAATAAGACTACACTGTGTCAATGAATTGGATTTTAAATTCTGCGAAGTCAGAAATCATGATCATCAGCATATAAGGTTCATATCATATTTAGATTGCTTGTGAAATTTCCTTTTCAATGATACCAGTCAATTTTTTTTTTTTTTTTTTTAAAGCAAAACCTGTAAAAACAATGAAAATAAACAACAACAAAAATCACTGCTAATTAACTCGCGAAAAACAATGCCGTGCATTCAGTGTGGTATTTAAACCCAGGGCGCCCACATTGTAATCCTACAAGTACACATTACCACTGGACTACAGTACATTGTGTATGTCCTAGTGTGTGGATTTGTTTTCATACTTAAACAATGGCATGAGGAAAGAGGGGGTGGTTGATCTTTTTTATTTCAATCAAAAGTATGTGAATTGGCCATTCTGATGGTATATTTGGCGTAGGTGAGTTGTATCACAATCAGAAGCTTCAATTTTTGCCAAATTTTGGTCTTAAAATCATAATATTTTACACGTTTGCCAAAAAAGATATTGATGATAGAGGCTGCCAAAATTCAATCAGAATTGAATTCACTGATGTATTTGTAAGTGTCTCACATGTTTTTAGGTAAAAGCAAGATCTGGAAGTATGGCAGGTAAGTCTTTAAAGAAAATAAATTGTTTTTCGTTAAGTTTTGTGCATTTTTTAAAATATCTTTATTTGAACCCATCTTTTTTCAAAAATCTTCAACATAATCCCAATAAAAAAAGTTACATTTTCTAAAAGAACTATTCAAGCTCTTTTAAATGATACCAGAGTCGCTGCTGTGGGCGTTAAAAAAAAGAAGGAAAAAAGGCTTTGGTTGTTTGATGAGTATCCAAGGCCTATGTAGAACCTGAACTTAGTAGGCTAGGCCCACAGGTGTTCCTAACGTTATGGCAACCTATATGCTTACACTATATATATATATAAAGAAAGGTAGGACTCTTTCTAACGCGACTATCGAACGTACAAAAAATCCTTTTTTTTTGACCACATATGAATCTTAATTAAACTTTTACTCTACTCACATTTGCTGAGACTCCTTCTTCGTGTACTGGTGTATAAGCTACAGTATTTGTTAGTTTTTCTCCGATTAGATGTACAAACGATAAATTTATGAAGAAGCAGCGCTGCAATTACGTCATCGCAACGTTTCTTATAGTTTGCAGCAAATTGTTTGACGGATAGATTGTCTTGACGGTAATTTGGTAGAAAATTTATCGTTTGTACATCTAATCGGAGAAAAAGTAACAAATACTGTAGCTTATACACCAGTACACGAAGAAGGGAGTCTCCAGCAAATGTGAGTACAGTAAAAAAGTTTAATTAAGATTCGCGAGTGGTCAATAAAAAGGATTTTTTTTGTACGGCTCGATAGTCGCGTTAGAAAGAGTCCTACCTTTCTTTATATATATATATATATATATATAGTGTAAGCATATAGGTTGCCATAACGTTAGGAACACATGTGGCTAGGCCTAGGTCTAGAAATAGATTAACTTTTGTTTTTCGCGTAACCCATTCTGTCAACAACTTCACCTAAAAGAAAGTGAACTAATCATTCACACAGGCATATGCGATCATAACTCAAAATAAACAGATTGCATTATATCAACAAAATTATACATTACCTGCATTTTCAGGAAATCTTTGTGCAACTACTGGTCTACGTACATAAATAAACTTAATCATAAAAGAAACCTACGAAACAACTAACGTTAATTGAGGTATTTAGTATGACCATTTTGGTGTCTACGACCGTGTTCTCATGTTTAATTGATGGCGTCCTTTTCTGGTTGGGATTGCGCAATGCCCGCCTAGGCGCAGGAACTAACGTGTTAAGCTTTTTATTACTGCACTGTGCTTGGTGTGCAAAAGGTAGCGTCTCGACATGTTTTGTGTAATTGATTTTTGAAATGCCCGAAAAATATTGTTAACTTGAACGACAACAATTTATTCTTAAATTGGTGAAAATTCATGTTGATAGGAGTTATCGTATGCTAACTATTCTTACATTGTTGAAAAGTTACGGGTCTAATCAACGGTGATGGCTCCTGGTTCCCACCCCCCCCCCCTCCCCCACCTAACACTGACACCGACACACACCCAAAGTAACTTTTTACACGTGACACGACCATAGATCTTTTAAACAAATATATGTCCCTCCAAAAAAATAAGGGGGGGGGGGGAGGAGTCACTAGGGACAAGCAAATTTACATAGCCCCCAATAATTTTGTTTTGTTGGAACGGACAAATATCCCCCGGCTGTTTAATAAATTCCTCGAAAATAAATCTTATGTTGCCCATTCAATTATGAATTGCATCACAAGAGCTGAAAGTTGCTGGTTGACCAATCAATCTAACAAAATATCGCTGTCCTAATTGCAATCATCATCATCATCGATCAGCCGCAGTGCATGTGTTTATGCTAAGCCTGGTGTGCCAGAAGTTCAGTCCAGAAATTGTCATATGTTCGATCTAATTTGACATATGTCAATTTAAATCGACATATGTCGATTTAAATCGACATATGTTGATTTATATGTCTATTACGCGTTAAATCATTGATCAAAACTGTCATCTGATCATATCTTTATGGCGATTTCTCTGAGATATGACGATTACAAGCATTCTGATAGGCCAAAGCTGACATAACTCCCAGAAATGGAACATATATTCAATTTAATTAACATACGGCGATTTCTGCGAGATATGGCAGTTACAAGCATTCTGATTAGTTAAAACTGTCATATCCAGGGCGTAGCAAGCGGGGAAGGGGGAGGGGGTAGGGGTGGCCCTTATTTTTTGCAGGGACCAACTACCACCCCACCCCACCCCCACCCTCTTTCTTCCCCTCCCCTTCCCCTTCCAATAATAAAGGTCTAACGAATTGATTTTGAAGAGTCAGATTCCATGGCTTTTTTTCTTCTGGAAATTCCAATTTTTGTAGAAATTCCTTTATTATCGTCACGGTGAAATTTCCTTCAAATTTCGTGCAATTTGCTTCATTTTCGGGAAGTTGTTTTTCAATTTTCGATAAGTTTCTATCAATTTTCTGGAAATTCCTTTCAATTTTTGTAAAATGTCCTTCAATTTCATAAAATTTGCTTCAATGTTCGTGCAATTTCGTTCATTTTCTGGGATTTTTCTTCAATTTTTGAAAAGTTTTCTTAAAATTTCGTGAAATTTTCCTTCATATTTGTGAAATTTGGTTCAATTTTGGTGAAATTTTCTTAATTTTCGTGAAATTATCGAGAAGTTATCTTAAATTTTCCGGAAATGTTCTTCAATTTGCGTAAAATTTCCTTCATTTTCGTAAATTTGGTTCAATTTTCGGGACAATTTCTTCACTTTCAGGAAATGTCCTTCAATTTTCGGGAAATGTTGCCAAATTTTACCAATATTTCCAATAATTTTACGATTTACGACCCCCCTCTCCCCCCGCCCTCCTTTACAAATAGTTTTTGGACTGTGATAAGAGACTCATACATTTTCGTATGAATCCGTATAATGTATAATAAGTTCTCTTGCATTTTCCATTACATGCATATTGACATACAGCAGACAAACTCAATGCCAGTACGTCTGGATTTGAATGAATACTAGATGAAGGGCTTAGGGCCTATATATTTCCCCCCTACTATATACGCATAGGGTGCACAAGCGGGCTATTAAAAAAAGAGAGAGGGATATTTACCGACGGCCTCAAATTTCTCCTTTTACCTTCCCAGCTGCGTGCCTTATACCAGGGATACTATAACAGTATCCCTGCTTATACTTATTTGGAAAACAATACTGGGAAATCATTAACATCAAATTTAAAAACAGGTAAAACTAATATAAAGGATTTTTTTTGGTTATTTAAAAAAAATTCAGAATTGAAGAAAATTTTCCAAAAATTAAAATAAAATTTAAAAAAAAGTTACTATGAACAGATGAAGGTCCGGACATTTTGAGAAAAATCGAAAAAAAATACGAAAATGAAGAAAAGTTTTTCAAAAAATTCAAACAAATTCATAACAAAAATTGTCTGAAAAGGAAGGAATTTTCCTGAAAATTAAGGGACTTTCCCGGGGGAAGTTGATACCTGACTGAGAGAGTTTTATTTGGTTTGTATGCTTTCTTGGTGATTGGGAGGTAAAATTTTGAATTTTTTAACTTAAAATTGAAAAGAAATTCGTAAAAATAAAGAAGAATTGTTAAAATTATTGGAAATTTTTGAAGATCTTGCATAATTTCCTACAAATTGAAGGAAATTTCCCCAAAATTGTCAACAAACTTCCCGAAAATGGACTAAAGTTTTAGAAAATGACTGAAATTTCCCGGGGAAAACTGAAATCTGAGAAGATTTCCCCTCGGTTGTATGCTTTCTTCCCAATTGTCAAATTGGAAGATTTTGGACTTAAAATAAAGTCGGTAACATTGCAGGTTGGAAATTTTGGTAAAATATGGCAACATTTCTTGAAAGTTGCAGCAGATTTTTTGATGATTAACAGCAACATTTAATAAAGAAAGAAAAATAGCATTTGCGCCCTTCTTATAGCCTTCAGGACAGTCAGACTGTAGGAGCCATTTCGATATTTAAGAACGCCAGCACGCACGTTTATGAGCAGATGACTGCGATACACATTGTTTCTATACCACGACTTCGATGTAAGAAAAACCGAAATATCTTTGAGTACCGTTACTGCTACAGTTCAAACTAATATATAAGACTTCATTTTCTTGAAAAGTCGAAATTTAAATTCGTTGCATTCATATTTGGAATCCCAGAAGTATTTTAAATGTTTATGTCTTGAGAAAAAAAAAAAAGTTTATCAGAATAAGTGTATTTCTGAATTTTACGAGTCTATTAATGACCTAAGAAGCTCTGGTCTATTTTAAAGAAGTATGCATGTAAGAATCGGTTAAATAAGTCAGTTAGTCCACCATTGAGGGAAATCGGGAAATAGGTTGACTTTTTCCTTATCTCCAGATGTCTAATTCATCTTGTTGACGATACTTCTTCTTATCTTTTGTTTATTTCTGATTATGATATTCTTACCATCAAATTGCTTTCTTCATTGGAACGCGGTCCAGGTACCTGGAAATTTAATGCCTCCTTACTCAAAGATAATGATTACGTAAGTCTTATTAATGATATCATTACTTCCATTACTGTTGATTATTTTCATTTGAATGCTTCTTTGTTGTGGGAATTTCTCAAAATGAAATTCAGATCTGTTACTATTGTTTACACTAAACGTAAGGTATGTGAATGATTAGCTCATGAGCGCAAGGTACTTCAATCTATTTCGTATTATGATCAACTATGTGTAACATCTCCCACTAATTCAAACTTATCTGCTTTGAGAGGTTTCAAGAATAAGCTCGATTTGATATACGATTATAAACTTAAAGGTATTTCAATTCGTTCCAGGGCAAGGTAGGTTGAGGGTGGGGAGAAGAACACCAGGTGTTTCCTTAATATAGAACGTAGAAATAAGGCCTTCAACTGTATTACTAAATTAATAAATGGTACTGGTTCGCATGTTACTGATAAGCAAGCACTTCTTGATGAAAATGCTTTTTTTTTTTTATCGTCCTCTTTATTCCAAGCGTCATGTTAGTGACCCTCTACTCTTTTTAATTCTCTTAACAGTAACAAACGTATTTGGATTCGGTTTCTTTAGAAGGCCCATTAACTTTTAGCGAATGCAAAGATACCCTTTTCTCTATGCTGTCTAATAAATCCCCGGTACCGATAGGTTTATCTTCTGACTTTTATATCTTAAAAAAAAATGGGATAAAATTGGGAAATTTGTTGTTAACGCGCTAAATTTTTCTTATGATAATATATGTTTATCCAAACAACAATCACAGGCAGTGGTTTCCTTCAATCTTAAGCCTGGCAAAAACCCATCATTCTTAAAAAAAACTGGAGACCTATCGCTCTACTTAATACCGATTACAAAATCCCTGGCCAACCGTTTAAAATGTATTTTAATTTATTTTATCAGTCCAGAGCAGACTGGTTTCCTTAAGGGTAGGTATATCGGGGAAAATATTTGTTTAGTGCTAGATACTATTAGCTATTGTAATCATATTAATTTACCAGCTTCATTAATCTTTCTCGATTTTGAGAAAGCGTTCGACTCCTTGGACCACTCATATATTACCAAAGTACCTTCTTATTTTAATTTTGGACGGGGTTTCATACAATGGGTTTCTACCAGTTATGCAAAGGATATACTTCATGCCTAATCAACAATGGTCATTGTACTAATTATTTTCAGGTATCACGTGGCGTACGACAAGCTGCCCTCTTAGTCTTTATTTATTTATAAGTTAGAGGTATACATGTAAGTGATATCAACTTTAAAATTTGTCAATATGCTGATGACACTGTTCTATTTACGGACGGTTTTAAGTCGTCCACTGATGCCGCTATTTCAAGTCTCAATGACTTTGGCAAAGTTTCCGGTATCGTAATTAATTTTGATAAATCATACATTTTCCCCCTTGGTTATTACACTGAAATACCCGGCCCAAATTATCTTTGGAATATTATTCTTAAGTTTTCCACTGGTCCTATCTATTAATTAGGAATTTTGTTTACAACTCACCATTACGACTTTTTTCATCTGATTTATCAGCCAAAATTATCTCGCCTTAAGAACATTCTTAATCTATGGTCAATTCGTGACCTCACACCCATAGGTAAAATTACTATCAATAAATCTTTTGCTCTTTCCCAACTAGTTTACTCATTTACTGTTCTTCTAAACCCCACTCATTTCTGTCATAGAACTTAACACAATTGTGTATAAGTTCATTTGAAATGGTAAACCACATCAAGGTAAAAGTTCTTAACTTATTAATAATTAATATAAGGGCGGGCTTCGTATGTTGCCTGTTGAATCTTTTATTTCTACTCTAAAGTGTCCTTGGATTCGTCGCTGTTGTTCACCTATTTCAAATAATTGGAAGATCTTTTTAGATTTAGCTATACGTAATTATGGAAATATGTTTCTATTTAAATGTAATATGAGTCCACATAAGTTTTTGAATATTAAGAACTGTTTTGTAAAACACTTATGTGAAGCTTGGTTCTCTTTCAACTTTTATATATCGCTTGATTACTTTGAAAATCAAATTATTTTAAACAATTCACTTCTAAAAATTGGGAATAAGACATCTTTTGATAAGAATCTTTTAAACGCTGGGGCATTTTACGTCCGTGATTTTTTTTCTGCATTGATGTTGCCCCGAAAAGTTATATTGACTTTATAAAAGAGTTCAAGGTTACATCCTTACCTTTCACCCGTTATTTTGGTATCATCTCTTGCCAGTGCATACCTGCCTCTTGGAAAGATAATTTATCTCCCCATGTTGCCAACTCTATTAATGTTACCCGTAATGAATCAAATGTATCATTTTATTGTTCCAATTGCATTTTCAACAGATCAATCTATTATTCTAATATTATTATTCATTGCGTCATATTGTGTTACTTTTTCGTTTACTCCCGTTAATGTATATTTTATTGTAAATAGAGGGAGGCAAGATACATCTGTGTATTTTGCGCTTTTCTTTCATTGGTTATCTTCTTCTTTTATTGTTTTTATTATGTTAGCTAGCTTTTGCTAATTTTTGCTTAGTTGTGTTTTATCCATTTATCATTCATTCACTTATCACTTTATGAAGTCGCAGAATACACAGATATGCTTTTCTCATTATTTTTAATTGACTGTGTTGTACATTATATCATTATCTGCTCTCAGTTATGTTAAAAGTTATCTAATATTTGTTATTATTCGTTATGTGAGGTTTTTTTTTTTTGTATAGATGTATGATTTGTTATTGGTGTTGTGGAAGATGTTAATACACGGAGTTTAAAAACACATATATTATTATTATTATTATTATTATTATTATTATTATTATTATTATTATTATTATTATTATTATTATTATTATTTTTATTATTATTATTATCATCATCATCATCATCATCATCATCATCATCATCATCATCATCATCATCATCATCATCATCATCATCATCATCATCATCATCATCATCATCATCATCATCATCATCATCATCATCATCACCACCACCACCACCACCACCACCACCACCACCATCATCATCATCATCATCATCATCGTCATCATCATCATCGTCATCGTCATCGTCATTGTCATCGTCATCTTAGTTGTTGTTGTTGTTGTTATTATTATCATTATCATTATCATTATTGCTGTTGTTATTGTTGTCGTCGTCGTTATCCCCATTGACTTTGGTTATAGAGGTTTACCCACCAAATCCGTGTGGAGACTGCTCATAGCATTGGGCATGGCAGGAAGAGATAGGAAAAGGGCAACCAGTATATTCTAGGGAAGAAGACAAAAAAGACTTCATGGTGCTCATGAAACAGACGAAGTGAAATGCAGTGGAAACCAAAAGAAGAAGAGTAGTGTCTGGCCAATACTAGTCATCCGCCGCCAAAAGAACTTGGCGTCACGGTAAAGGGTTGAAACGTCATGTGTTTGTTGGACCAAAGCTCTTTGGTTGGACTATCGTCTGATTACGTCGCCTTCTGTATATACGTTGACTGTGGTGTATTGAAAAGTTGACTTTGGTCAGTTGGTGTATTGACGTTGAGTGGTGAATCATCTAATGAGGTGAGATCGAGTTTCATATTCTATTGTACATCTGTTTGTAAAGAGCAATTGGTTTGTGTATAATTTTTGTACTTAGGGCCGGAGTCCAAAAGTTTTTGTTGAATGAATAAATGAAATGAAATATTCTATAGGAACAGTCAACGTTTGTTAGATGTCGATGTGGCATTAGTGATGTATTTTATGAGATTATTGCGAATGGTGAGGATCTGCAACTTTGTCGTAAAGAATCTAGACCCCAGCTCTTAAGCCTATATAAATAAATAAATATCCATCAATTAATAATATAAGTCTCAACAACAACCATTTGTAAGTTTAAAAGTAAGTTTGTTGATAACTTAAATTCAATCCTCTAATAAAAAGTATAATTCACATATCATTGCAAGACCTTCTGCTTAACAAAATAGGAAACGAACTCTTACCATCAGAGAACTCTTACCATCTAGAATGGCACTTCAAGGAAAGGTATCCTTCCATAAATACATTTAGAAGTAAACGTCACGCCACTTCTGGTTTTCAATTTTCCCTATGATTACAATAAATCCGCGATGTTATCGGTCACACATCCGCCAGACCAAACAGCCTGCTTGTGTTTCGATAACATCACAGATTTCTGGAAATCAACAGATCAATAAGGACAATTGCAAACCGGAAGTGACGTTTTACCAGTACAGCGTCGTTCACCTGTTTACTTCTTAATGTATTAGTGGAGCGATTTTCCACTGCACAGTTGACAAATCCCTGAGCCAGCCCTCATCCGAAATTCCAAAACAGAAAAAACAATTGTAGATCTTTAAAATGCTTACAAAAAAAAATGTCCCTTGATTTGCACCACCGTGTATTAAAGTAATTTAGTTTCCTACATCAAAACAAACTATTAACTGCAGATATTAATACCACTATCCTTTCGTTGGCCAATACTTAAAAATAGTGTTCTGAAATTAAAAGAACACACATCTAAGACAAACCTAAGACTGAATTTCCAAGCATTCCTACAGCTTGAACTCTCAGGAAAGCTAGGTGGAAGCATACTATCATTTAAACTTTTGGGAAACAGGATTATAAAACACTGCTATGTAAATTATCCTCTTCAAATGTACTTTTCATACCCTTTTATTTTCAAGATAATACTTTACAAACTGCACAAGGAGATATCTAAGCTTAATAGTTCTGTAACATCACATCGTCTCATTCCCCAAAAGATTATTTTTACATTTTTCTGAGATTCTGTGCCTTATGTGACAAATATTAGACAGGTCATACTTTTTGCATTGAAGTGCCATTCTTAAATGGCACTTCACTGCTTTTTGTATAGAAATATGAGCAACTGTTCAGTTATCCCCTTTTCTCTAGAGGTAATGCTATCGTACAAACTATCAAAAAAGCGCTTTATTTGTCAGAACTGATGATCAACATCTTAATTATCTACGGCATTCCTTGAAGGTTGTGTATTGTATTGATTAGACGGAAAAAGTATTTCCATTAAATTACCGCGGGAAGATTTACACCACTTTATATTAGCGTCTAAACTGACAAGACTACTTAAAGGGGGAGGCTCGTCTCAGTAAAATACAGTAAAAATGGAGGAATACTATATTTTGACGTCGCTTCCGGTTGTGGGGGCAAGATCTGATCCTCTGTCTGTTTGTACCACACAGTACAGCCAGACACTAGCATGTACCTTGTGTGTGCAGAATTACATACACAGCGCATTACGTTACTGTGACGAGAAACTTATTTGTTTTTTCACTGCTTTTTTGTCAGAAAGCGAAAGTGAAATTTTGGTATTATAATACTACAATGATAGTCACCAAATGAAAATTACTGAGAAAAAAAAAGATGAAGATGAAAGCAAAAACTCAAAATAAACGATTTTACTGGGGCTTGAACTTACGACATGATTTGAAATAAAAAAAGGTACTTGCGATCGCCGCAACCATCTGGGCTATCTCGCGTGGTGACCTTCAAGGCGTTTTAAATAACTATATACCTTGCAATACGAGACAACGAATCGCGCAGCAAAATTTCAACCAATCAAAAAATTTGAAAGGAATTCTAAATATTGTGCACATATGACGATATCGCCTCTTTAACTCTATCACAAACTTGTAAACACTTTGTAACAAACTTTGTTTCTAATTTTTTAACAAACAATTATTTCCTGACAACTGCTTAGTTGCAGCATTATTTTATGTTCTTATGGGATAATTAACTCAACATTCTCAATATTCCTTTTATTTTCGTTAGTGTAAGAAAAGAATATTAAAACATGTGGCAAATGATTGGCTGATAAGGTTACTAAAACTTCATTCTAATCACAAATTTCAATCACATACTCCAAGTAAAATAGAAACATGTTTTCAAAATAAACTTACATATATTACAATATTGATTGAAATGAAGTTAGCTAAAGAGGCCGGTCCGGATGTTTACTAGTTTTATCCAGAGTGCGTAACTGGTTGGGGAAATGTTTTATCTTATATTACGACAATATTGGATGCAACCTCAGCCTCGTGTTTAACTGTTTAATCATAATACAATCTTCACATATAGTAAAATTGTGATGTCGATATAATCTTTTTGAAATTAAAATTTAGGAAAATAAGGGCAGAATGTGACCCAATTTTTTTTGAAAAACAAAATATTAAACTTGAAAATTAGTAATATATCTTATTTACACTTGTTTTAAGTACAAATTCTGGCAGAATGCGTGTTTAAGTTTAGACACTGCGGATATTGAAACGTCACCCTAAAGCATTCAGTAAGCTTAATGCATTAGATGAAAGAGCGTGTTAAGGCCCATTATCTAACAAATTTGGTCTATTAGTAACAACGTATTGTGTGCCATTATGTAACAGCTTTTGACCCATTATGTAACAATGTATTGTTTGATCGATTGATTTAAACATTTATTCAAGCACACTTTAATACAAAGTACAGATATGCAATATGATACATACAATGAAACAAAGATATTGATATATACGTCCATTAATTACAAAAGTGGCTTAGGAGCGCCACACAGGAAGTTAGAGTAACTTATAAACGTGTGGCCTCCAGAACACAAAACACATAAACGAACACTGCCGCCCCCTCCCCCCCCCCCCACACACACACACACAAATAATTATAACAATGATTGTGTAACACTAGTCATATTTAGATAGATTATGGCAAAAAATGTGATCAAGTAAAGAGAGCCACTACAAATTGGGAAACTGCATTAAAAGACAAATTTGAAAAAAAACGCAAGCCAGTCAAGATACAATTGATCCAAGAACATATCAAGGCAGAGCGTTATTTATAATGTGAGAATAAGAACGCTTTGAAATAATTTTTAAACAAAGATTTTGAAGCTAATGCGTTTATATGGGAAGGGAGAGAATTCCAGAGTTTGGGACCTATAAAACGAATGGAATGTTGAGAAGAGGTAAGCCTATTTAGTGGGAGATTAAGTTGATAAGAGTTTCTTGTTGAATATGGATGAATACTATTACGGCCACAGTAAAAAGTACGGAAAAGAAGGGGGCGCTTAGATTGATGCCATTGATGCATGAAGATACCAACTTGGTAAGAGGTAATATCGTTATTAGAATGTTATGTTGAGCAAACAAAGGTAAAGCTTGGTGAAAATAGTTTACGCCACTAATTAAACGGACTACCCTTTACTGGAGAACAAATAGTTTGTTTAGACGTGAATGATACGTACTGTACAGCCCCAAACAACATCACAATACGAAAGATAGGGTAAAATAAGAGTGTTGTATAGAGACACTAAGGTACGAGTGGGCAGCAGATGTTTCAGACGATAGATGATACCAATACCCTTAGAAATTTTACTACATACTAAGTCAATATGATTCTGCCACGTTAAATGTTTATTAATGATAATACCTAGAAATTTAGTAGCATTGGATAAAGGAATACCATGATTATTAAAAGATATTAAATCATTGTCAAGATTTGTAGGTTTGCCAGGCGGATTGAACAAAACGATTGAACTTTTAGTGACATTTAATGATAATTTATTAACCATGAACCAGGAATTAAATATTTTTAATTCATTTTCAAAAGTAGATAAAAGCTTGTTGGCTTTGGGGCCAGAAACAATAAGATTCGTATCATCAGCATATAAAATTGTTCCGTCCAGTGTTATTATCGATAAAAGAACATAAAGAATGTAGCGCAAGGCACAAAAAGGAGAGACGGAACGCACAGTATTAATAAAGCTTCTGAAATATATTGTAAACTCATTTATACACCAACTCCGACTACGACTATAAGTTTCTCTTGCTATCTCTAACTAACAGACTCCATCTAACCGTTTGCAACTGTTTCTAACCTCAATCTGAATTCTTTTCATTAATAATTTTCTACTTTATTTATGTAATTCAAATATAAAGAAACCTTTTAGTTTAAATACAAAAAGAAGCACGCCATAAGACTTCATGGAAAATCATCTCACTCATGATTTGCAAATTCTACGTCTAGGAAAATCTCCAACCAAGACAATGACTAAACGCCCTCAGATTACCAATACCGAGCAAGGCGATGACGTTATCCAAGGTCCATAGATTTAATGACAATAGAGCAAAAGGTCTAGCCTCTTATAAATGTGCAAACCGTAGCAAATTGAAAGTGATTCAGATATTCCATGAAAGTTATATTTCATGAAAGTTATATATTCAGAAATTTCATGAAGACTTATACCTAAATAATGATAAAGAAAGTTCATGAGAAATTATGCGGTGATCTCATCGTAACAAAATAATGCTAGAATTTGATGTGGCTTCAGTAAGATCATTAATATAATTGATAAATAATAAAGGGCCTACGATTGACCCCTGAGGCACACCACATTTTAAAACATCAAGTGCAGACTTCGTATTGTTGATATATACAAACTGATGGCGATTACCTAAGTGACTTTTAAGCCAACAACCCCGCGTATACCATAACTATCAAGTTTACGAAGTAATATACAATGATCCAAAGTTTCGAAGGCCTTTAAAAGGTCTAAAAAGGTACCACTAACAAAATCTTTATTTTCAAAGGCAGTAGGTAATTTATCAATAAGGTGGATGATTGCATGGGAAGTAGATTTACCAGGTAGAGAACCAAATTGATTGTCATAAAGCACATCACGTTTAATTAAGAAATTTAATGTACTATTAAAAACAATTCTTTCAAATAATTTAAAGAAACAGGGGAGTACAGAAATAGGTCTATATTTTTTTTGTACGATTTTTCTCACCACTTCTGAAAATAAGGATTACACGAGCAATATTGAGGCTCTCAAGAAAAATACCCGTTGATAAAGAAAGATTTACTAAATAAGAAAGAGGTTTAGAAATATATTCAGCCAGGCCCGTAGCAGCCGCTGCGGCTGGTGCGGCGATCGCCGCACCACTTTTTCGCAATAAATAACATAATAATAATAATAATGATACAAAAAAATTTAAAAAAAAATTAACAATACAAAAATATCAGTATTTTCTGAGGAAAAACCCCCCTCCAAGTATTACGCTGTTATATTGGTAATTCGTAGGAATGCGCAACACTATCCCCATCCGAACTGTTCAATCCGTTGGCACGCGTACGCGTGAAATTTAACCTTATAAGTGCAAGCATGGCATAGTTGTGATATTTTTCTTTACGAGCTGAAGTCCACGTCCACTCCAAGTTGTATTGATTTTAAGTCGACATAATTTGCATGAAATCAACACAACTTGGAGTTGACATAAGATGCAAATTAGCCTGCTTATCCAATCACAGAGCGAGAAACTATACAACTTGGAGTCACTGTGGACTTATGGCACACTCAGCGCACCATACACGTGCGTGATCTAGGCTAGACCTACCTGTACGCTAAAGAAGTCGCGTTTTATTTTATATGCATGAAATTTAATAAAGGACAGAGCGAGTTAAGATGGATTATTCTATAACAACTCCGGACATTGGGAACACACTAAATCAACCAGTAAACAATTTCCCAAAACGAAGTTTTGGACAGAAAAAAAACCCAGAACTTCGTGCGTTTCAACCAAGTTGGTTGAACCAGTTTGCTTGATTGCATTATGACGTATCAAATGATATGGCATTCTGCTATACATGCATCAAGGCATACAAGGCAAAGAAGCTTAATTCACCAAACATGGATTCCGCATATATCGCTAAAAACAAAGGCTTTAAAAATTGGAAAGAAGCAAACTCGGAGGTTCAAGGCACATGTAGGTAGTGTTTGCCACAAGGATGCATTAATGGTTGTGACATTACCAAAGATAACTAAAGACATTGGAGAAAGTTTATCCCAACAGATTGGAAGAGAAAGGGAAGAGCGACGACACATTTTTATTTAAATCATTTCTAATGTGAGATTCCTGGCAAGGCAAGGACTAGCTTTCAGGGGTGATGGGGATGAGTCGGATTCTAATGTTATAACTCTTTTCAAGTTGCGTGGTGAAGGTGATTCACGGATTCAAAACTGGGTATCACGGAAATCTGACAAGTATCTCTCTGCTGAAATTCAAAACGAAGTTTTACAGACAATGGCACTAACGGTAAGACTTAATTCAATTATACATTTTAGGCGGCGAAAGATATTTCATAATTGCGCAAACAAAATCAGAATAACAAAGACTTAACCCCTTCCCAGCGTCAGAGGAACAGAAAATAATATAGGGATCACTACACCAATTGCATCGGAACAGAGGAAATATCGACGTAGGCGCAGGGGACCATCGTTATAAAAAAAATCCAGACTATCACTCTTACCCCCACCACACCCAAAAAAAAAAAAATGCTTCTAAAGTGACTGCTTTTTTGTTTGTTTGAATTTTTAATTTAAGCTCCATGGGGCGCAGATTCATGTTTGTTTTTGTTTATCTATTTATTTTTGTTACGCGTCACTATCGCATTCGCCTTCTTTTTAATTTGTAAATCTCTTTTGGAACATATCTACTCACATCTATGAAGCATATGTACCATGCAAGTGTGCGTTGAGCTTGCTTCTTTAAACATTTGTGTACTAATTTTTAATGAAATAAAATGGTATAACTCGTTAAAATGGTATAACTCGCAAGACCCCTTTAAATTTCATTTATAGCCACAATTGGCGACTAGCGCGCACGTATAGTTACTAATATCCGTGCTCATTTTTTATATGCACCATTTCTTTTTTATAGGCTTTACGTGAGGTTGTTCCAAATATCCAGACAGCTCCATTCTATACAATTATGGTGGATAAAACCCCCGATGTTTCCAACAAGGAACAGGCTGTGATATGCATACGGTGGGTCGACGACCAGTTTGAAGTTCATGAAGATTTCATTGGATTGTATGAAGTGTCTAACAACGACCGCCGATGCATTAGTTGCCGTCATCAGAGATGTTCTCCTTCGAATGCAGTATCCCTTCAGAAGGCAAGAGGTCAATGCTATAATGAAGCGGCTGCCATGTCGGGTGTAAACGGAGGTGTTGGAAAGAAGATAACAGATGAACAACCAAAGGCTTTGTATACACATTGCTACAGTCATGCCCCTAATCTTGCATGTGGTGACACTATAAAGAGAAACCGGCTAATGTGTGATGCTTTGGAAAATGCAAGGGAGATTACCAAACTAATCAGGAACTCCCCCCGACGTGGAACTAAGTTTATCGAGATGGAGGAGAGGATTGGGAAGGAGTGCTTCACTGGAATTCGTGCCATGTGTCCATCTCGGTGGACAGTTAGAGCAGATGCCCTTCGGAGCATACTGGAAAACTACGAAGTTCTACATAATGTTTGGGAGGAGTGTCTCTTGGTGGAAAAGGATCCTAGCACAAAGGGTCGACTGAGAGGTGTGGCTTCGTACATGAAGAAGTTTGATTTCTTATTTGGTATAAAGTTAGCACACCTGATCCTAAGTCATAGCGACAATTTGAGTAGGACTTTGCAACACGCATACATTTCTGCTGCGGAAGGGCAGAGTGTCGCAGAGAAAACCGTTTTCACTATTGAAGGCATACGAAGTCAGTTCGACACTTTCTTGGAGGCCGTAGGATTACTTGCTTCTACACTCAATGTGAACCAACCAGAGACACCACGAAGAAGAAAAGTCCCAATCCGGCTTGATGGTCCTTCTGTTGATGATCAACCTGCAAGTGCGAAGGAGTATTTCAAGCGAATCTACACAGAGGCTATCGACAACATCGTTAACTGCATACGAGATTGTTTTAAGCAGACGGGGTACCAAACCTATGTCAAGCTACAGAACCTCCTCCTAGATGCATGTAATGGCAAAGAAATGACACTTTTATGGGGGAGGGGGTTTCACTTCGTTTCTGATTTCTACAAAGACTACATTGATTCAAGTCAACTCATGAGTCCAGCTGGAAACGCTGGGTCACACATGTAAACCGCCTGAATGTACTAGTGTCAGTGTGTATTCACTTCCTGGTATAGTGAAGTATATTAAGTCTTTAGATTTCGGTACGAAATTGCTTATATCTGAAGTGTGCATTTTGCTTAAACTTGTACTTGTCATGCCAGCTACAAACGCGGTAAGCGAACCTTCTTTCAGCGCTCTGAAACGCATCAAGACGTACATGCGAGCCACCATGAAACAGAAACGACTGAACCATCACTTGTCCTCCATGTCCACAAAGACACGACAGATAGCTTGGATCTGACGAAAATAGCAAGTGAATTTGCCGACACTGCTCACCGTCGTGCAGTCTTTAGATCATTTCTCCAAGCCGGCAAATAGTCGAATACAGGAAAAGGCCTATAGTCTGGTCACTCTCGTGTCCTTGAATTCAGTGGAACTTTTGTATAGATTACGAAATATTATCGTATAAGACTATCAGTTGATCATTTTAGTTTTTCTGTTAAAAACAAACGTACTTCATTCCATAATTTATCTGAAAAATTATCTAAACATTTTGTTGGACTTTCTGTTTTGTTATTGCCATCGATACTTTGGATAGATTACTAAGATCAGCAAATCAGATTGAAGTTGATGTGACAACAAACAAGCTTCAACAGTTAAAGTTGATTTATTCATGATATATCAAGAGAATAACCTCCCCCTCCCCATAATTTGAAAAATGACAGGGCAAAGTTCACTGATTAACACATCCGATGATAGCATGAAAAAGGGGATATGGAGCTCAAATTTACGAATATCCCCATCCCCCCACCCGCCACAAAAAAAGTGGTTTAAATGTGAATGTCGGCAAGAATATGGTCTCTACAACCCTCCATAAGTGAAAAAA
Organism: Chiridota heheva; assembly: GCA_020152595.1. NCBI lineage: Eukaryota > Metazoa > Echinodermata > Holothuroidea > Apodida > Chiridotidae > Chiridota > Chiridota heheva. The sequence goes on from JAIGNY010003782.1 coordinate 205,412, forward strand.
TAATACATATGTAAACGTTTTCGAGGTTAAGAAAATTAAAGTCAGAAGTGTGAAGTTGTATTTCTTTATAATTTTGCCCAAACGTATTTTGCCTTCAGAACTAAGGTCAGTTTACTCGTTAAATTGTGCATTTTGAGAGAATAGAATTTACTGTTATGTGGTGATGTTCCGATATGTATGATTATGATAAACATGTTCTGTATGGAAATAAACTTTGACAGTTTGAAGAAACGTAGTTGGCATAATTTTGTGTAAAGTCGGATCGATCCATTTTATGACAAAACAGATGGACCTATTCACACATTCGTCCAAAATAGAGGATGTTCAAATACAGCTTGCAAGACCTGGAAAGTGTCATTTCTGGCTATCTAGAGGTACCTTTAAAAAAATTAAAAAAATTGCACGCTACGCGCCAACCGATGGTGGCGCTCCGCTTCAATAGTATCAACGTCGCCGCACCACTAAAAGAAACGGTGCTACGGGCCTGTATTCGGCAACCGACTTTACAACAGAGGTGAGATATCATCATAACCAGGAGAAGTATGATTGAGATTGGATATCATATTTTGAATTTCAATCGTGTCGGTTGGAGTTAAATACAATGAAGAATTACAACTATTCATAAGATAATCAGTAAATACATAATCTTCACATGGCGCAATTTTTGATTGTACAGAAGGTCCAATTATGATTAAATAATCATTAAATTTATCACAGATGTTATAACTGCTCGAAATAGAATGTCCTTTATGAAAAGTTTCTCAATTACATTATTATTTTTAGAGCCATGAACAAGTTCATTTAAAACCTTCCATATGTTCCTTACATTACCATTGTCACGATGGAGCATTGAATTATAATAATCTTTATTAGCATGACGTATTACTGAAGTTAAACGATGCGAAATAATTTATAGGAGTTGAAATTTCCATCCGTTCTATTCTTAAGAAACCTTCAGAGAGTTTGTTTTTAGTTCTACAAGAATTCCTATTACCTGAAGTTATCCAGGTTTGTGACCATTTTTGACCATTATGTATCTAGATAGACAATGTCCGTATAACCTTACATGTACATTTGTACCTAACATATGATTCATCCTGATTTTCAAGGTTACTCGACCGATCACATGATGGATGGTACAAATGCGATGAGTTTGCAGAGGTAAAAGAATTTGGAATGTTTTCGTAGAGGATCACCATACAACCCTGCATGCACTAACAGTATACCACATGGACTCATTTTGTGGGAATTTGATCATTTTGTGGAGAACCCCGGTTCCCAAAGACAACACAAATAGTATCCCGCCTCATTGGTTCAACCTATAAAACCGGTGTGAATGTCTTTCCGGACGTCCAGGGGTGGACTGGCCCACCGTGAAAGTATCCTGGGGTTCCACCTATGTCGGGCGCTTCCATGTGCTATTACCGTGATATTCATACAACACAGTTGAGAGGTTGCCTGGTGAAAACCGTATGTTTACGTTTAATTGCAGATGAAATTATAAATACTGATGTACCGTTGCAATATTGGGGGCCTCAATATAGGAGCTCCGCTTTTGATATTTTAGTGTACTGATCCTTTAGAGCCGTAATTTACAGGACTGAGGGCCATGGACTCAAGATCAGTTGGAAAGAGCACAATCACATAATAAAAGGGCACATAAAATACGAAAAGGGCAAAAATTACAAATAGCCCCGCTCACAATGCATATTAATGAGATTGATTCCACGTTTATCTTAAGGATACTTAACAACAGATTAATGCACGGTCCTCCTTCACGAAAAGATTCAAAATTATAATGCTTTTCTGCTTTTCATCTCGATAGCACCTTCATCCATACCTCTTCAAACTCATCCGATTTGGACCTTGTTACATAATGGTCAAATTATTGTTACATAATGGCACACAATACGTTGTTACATAATGGGCTAAATTTGTTACATAATGGGAATTGCTACATAAGGTACCAAAAGTTGTTTCATAATAGGTCATTGTTACATGATGGACAAAGGTGTTTTCTTCTTTCATATCTGATATACGGCTCTTATCTTATCTTACAGTTCTATGTGCTCTCCTGACTGTGGGGATTAGGGCTTCATGAATTGCAGCTTCTTCCATTTATATCTGTCTCTTGTACATACCGTTCCTTCCCTCCAACTATTCTATCCAAGCTTTTTTCTCCCTTTCTCCATTCTCTTTCTTCAAGTGACTCTGGGTCGCCCTCTATTCCTACTTCTGTCTAGGCGCAGGACAATGTGATTTTAGTGTGATTGTCATCTTCTCTTCTTGACACATGGCCAATCTATATCCACCTCCTTGTATAAATAATCTTACTTATCTGCTTATTGGTATGCATCTATCAGTCTATGCTCTTTCTTATAATTCACAAGTATTTATCTTCATTCATCTTATTTTCAATATTTTCCTGAGCTAGCTCCATGGAAATACGTCCAATTTGTTTATTTTCATATACGGCAATATTACAAAGGATTAGAAGATGAGCTTGTCGGGTACGCCAGTGCGCACGAGATCTCACATTTTTCGAAATGTGCGGTACGTATATAGGCCGGTTTGTAATTATCAATAGATCTTACAGGCGCTGTTACAAGTATAACTTCTGGTCAGAATATGAGTTTCATTTTAGATCCTAAAGATGTTTCAAAGTCACTCTAGAACAAGCAGTATGTAAAATATATTAGATGACGGGTGTTGGTTTTCTCCAGCCGATATACTGCAATATTACAATCAATTATATTCATCTATCTGTCTCTTCTTGTTTCTGCATTTTTTGTTGCAAAAGTAGGCCTATTAATTATTGTGAAAATTGATACATATTTCTGTTACAGGCCACAGGTACACAAATAGTCATTTCGTTGTTACTAAATATTTTTTTAATATGATCTAAATTTGTTTTCATTCTATTTTAATATCAATTAACTTTTACTAATTCAGATATAAAGTTTCTGTAAAATGCTGTGTTGGAGAGACCCAAGCCTTCACAGCGTTCAAGTTTTTGATAAAATGTGGAACAAATAGAGAATAATTTGACACAAACCGGATTTTAAGGCAAGATGAACTGTTTCAAAATAGTCTCCGGGGCTGGGCTCTGTATCCTCCTGGCAGGTAGAGCACTGTTATATCCGAAGGTGGCATGTAAATTCCACTTCGACGAAGTTTAACCGGACAAATAAAGCACAGAACTTTACGAGGCCGGCAATTGTGTAACCTTATCCTTCACACTTAATGCCACAGGTAGCAAATATACGAATGAAAGCTCTTGAAAAACATGGCCATTAATCACTAGGTGGCATCAGAAACATGAGTGGTGTATTCATACACGCAGAATTTGAATGATCTATTAAAATGAAATTAAAGTGTACTAAAAGTTGTTGCCTCGACAATTATAAAAACTGAAAAAACAATTTTGTTCCCCCTCCCCACCGCCCCCCTCACCCTCACCACACCCTTTACATGAAAGCTTTCAGATCTGGGAGTCCAGAAAGCCTATCCCTTACAAACAGTCCAGATCTAACATTAATACACTTTATATCTAGGAAGATAAAGTTTGAGTTGGCCAGGTAAAGCCAGATATAACTTTGATTAAAGTCAATTTGATATATGAATAAAGTTTGATTTGGCCAGATATAAAATGAATATAAATTCCATTTGATATACAAATAAGGAATGATTTGGCCAGAAAAAGACAAATATAAACTTGATATCAAGAAAACTTGATACAAAAATAAGGTTTCATTTGACCAAATAAAGCTAGATACAAAATGGATTCAAGTCAATTTGATATATAAATAAAGTTTGATATGGCCAGATCAAGCCATATATAATGGGAGTCTCATGTTATATTTGATATATGGATAAAGTTTGATATAACCAAACGTGGATATGATGCAATATTTGATATACAAAGAACGTTTTTATCTAGCCAGATCAAGCCAGATAGGCTATAAACTTCATTAAAGTCAATTTCATATACAAATACAGTTTGTTCTGGAAGGATAAAACCAGATATAAAATGGATTAAAGTCAATTTTATATACAAATAAAGTTTGATCTGACCAGATGAAGCCAGATATAAAATGGATTAAGTGCTACATTTTATACATAAACACAAATCTGGGCCAGATATTAATTTATATTTTTTGGCCTGATATAAATCCCAGATCTGGCCCAGATATAAATCCCAGATCTGGGCCAGATATAAATTTCCAGATCTGGGTCAGATATAACCTTCTTTAAGTCAATTTGATTACAAATAAAATTTGATCAAGCCAGACTAAGTTAGCTATAAAGTTTATTTAATTCTATATTTGGTATACAAATGATCTGGCCAGATAAAACCAGACATAACCTTTATCAAAACCAATTTGATCGGCAAATAAGGTTTGATATGGCCAGATCAAGCCAGATATAAAGTGGATATAATGCTCAATTTGATATACAAATAAAGTTTGATCTGACAGTTTCTCCAAAATGACTGAAGCAACTGCACATTCTGAGTTGCACACCGATTTTTCAAGGCTTTCTGCTTTGTTTCTGTCGCAAGGTGATGCCCAGCATTTGATTTCCGATAAGGCATCTAGTGTATGTTTCAAAAGTTGCATAAATGTTACAACTGCTGTGTGGCGTTCCACAAAACGTGTTTCGCACAACGTAATCATGTGCTTCTTGATCATGGAAATACCAGAGTCACTTTCTATAAGGCTCTTCAACAGATCTGTTTTTTTGCACTTGCTCGAAAAGTCGATAAAATTTCTCGCACAACATTTTCTGCATTTCGAATAGGAAGTACCTTGATTGCAGCGGAAGCACTCAAATTTAGGCAGTGCATTGCGCAATTAAAATAAAAGGCCAATGGAGCTGCCTTTTTTTGTTGTTGCTGAAGCACCAACCCGTTCACTGGCCATGGCTCCTGCCCCATCATAGCCTTGTCCCACACAAAGAGACAGATCCAAATCGAGCTCACAAATCTTTCTTAGCAACGTTTCTTCAATAGCTTTGCCACTCAACTTGGTTTCATTATGCTCATTTTCACCAGGATTATTAGACTTGATGTCAGAAATCAAGGAAAATGCCATTACCGTGTCCTCATGTAATCTCCAAACTCCAGAATCGCTTGGTGAAACATATTTTATAACAATTGCCAGTTGTTCCCTTTTTTGGCGATCCATTGTTTCATCAGCTATGATAGACCAGTACATTTTCTTTTTTTGATATTAGCAACAACACTTTCCCTAATCATGTCACCAGCAACGCAAATAATTTCATTTTGAATCGAGGATGATAGGTAGGTTGCATTAGCATGGGAAGTTTTGATATGGTCCTTCAAAAGTGAATCCCCACTACAAAATCGAAAACGAAGTAAAACCCTAAAATTTCCGTCATTTTCTGTTGGTTCATCTCCGCTGATAGAAATTGTCCCTAGTTCACCTCTGTGGCCTCTGAGGGAAATGTTTTGTCGAGAACATGTGAGAAATGTATCAATAATTGGACGAAGGCAATCTCTGTTTTGCTGAATCTCCCGCTTGTAAGATTCGTTAATGTGTCCTCTAATATCTGTTCCATGTTGAATCACTGTTTTTCGAAAGTGTTCCATTGCAACTACCTTTTTATGGTGGTATTCAGTGGCCTAATGACTTGATAAAGCTCCGTTTTTGCCTGTTAGATCATCAAATTGTGTAAGGGGTTTTAAAACCAATTTTCCTGGTAGCTGCCTTTTTCCTCTACTTCAACCACCTACTCCACTACAACCTGAAAATAACGCTCAACCATGGGATCTTCTCACAATAATGGGGAAGCAAACGCCTCTTGCGCGTTTTTCCTGATTTCATATGAAATAAAGAAAAAAAATCTTCTTCTTTTGATGGTTTCCATGGGGATACAAATTTAGCTCGGTCTTCTTCATTTAAACTTTGTGAAAGTAAAGCATAACCAATGTCACTGTCAGCTGCTTTTGTAGAAACGGTAGCGGTATCAGTACTACATTGTTAGAGTGGTTGGTCTGATATAATGCAAGCCTTAGTTTCATTAGGGGGAACAGCGTTTTACCGTGCGCCCGCCAAACCATACAACGCAAATATGATTAGTCAATAGCAGTCCTTTCCCCTCTATTTTTGCATAGGCTGGTTCCTGACCATCATACAGTGACATGCTAGTATATGGTCAGGTTGTTTATCTGACTAGCAACAATCCTGAATTCCAATAGGAAAATACTGTTGTTGTACTTGTAGCCTAGGCAAGCAATTTTCATAATTTTGGGCATACATATTTTCCTTCAATTATAATCTGGAGTTGACGGGAGAATCATGATATTGCTAGGTTGTCTAGAGCACTTCCCGCCATCCTATTTTTCTGGACTGTGAACATATATACAAAATGTGTGTTTGCTCCACCCACACCGACGATGACAAATAGTTTTATAAAACTCGTGGAACTAGTTTTAGGTTAGCCTATATTAAAGACGATAGAAGAACAACAAATGGTCACTTATGTATACATATCATGACTGGGCATACATTACCTTCATCCGTGTTTTCCCTTTTGAAAAACCATATGCGAAACGTGACATTTTCAAAATTCAAGTTCAACCGAACTTAATTACCGCCCTCAGTTTTTAGACAAATTGATTTCTATTTGTGGAAACTTTTGAGCAAATGATGGGGCACTTCCAGTACTTTGTTATTGCAAAGCAGTAGCAGAATAGCGTTATCTTTCATCGTGTAAGAACAGGCTTGGCAAGTTCACGGCTCTTGACAAATTAAAAATTGCGCCAAAATTGTCTTTAAAAATTTGTTTTACAGGGATACAACGAATTTACGTTGAAGGAAATGCAGGGAGATTCGCATTTCATGTATGCGCATCTGTACGATACATAGGCATATAGGTGTAATTTAATTCTTGTTAATATGGGATTGGGGGGCTTGGCCCCGTGGGCCCCCCTCCTCTGGCTACGCCAGTTTGCAGGTGGGTCATGTTTCACTGGGAAGGGGGGAGGAAATTTTGGGCACATAGAAGTAAATTGCCATGAACCGTTTAGGATTTTGCTTAAAATCAGTGTTTCGAATCTAGGAACCGTCAAAGCCCTGGAAAGGTCCAGGGGGCGAAGCAGAGCCTCCGGAAGCGCTGTTTTGGTAAAATTTCCCAAATGTTGAAGAACTATTTCGGACAATAAAGGAAATCACCCAAAAATGTATGAAATTTCCCCACAATCGAAGAAAAACTTCTCAACAATTGAAGAAAATTTCCCGAAAATTGAAAACTGCCAAATGTTGAAGAAAATATCCCGAAAATTTAAACAAAATGAAGAACATTTCCCGAAAATTGAAGAAAACTTCCCAAATATCCTAAAAAGGAAGGAAATTTTACAAAAACGAAGGAAATTTCACGAAAAATAAAGAAAACTTTTCCGCAAAATAAAGGAAATTTTTTTAGTTTTGAAGAAAACTGCCCAAATATTTTGAAAAAATAATTTGCAACACGTTCATTGTTAAGAAGAGGGAGGGGGCTCTTAAAATTGTGTCAACTTTAGGCATGCTATAGGGGTGAAGGTCGCGAATTTTTATCAGCACGTTTTGGGGCCCCTCAGAAAGCTTCGCTGTAGGTCCCCCAGGGAGGGGGAAAGGGGACTGTTAGGAAGGGGGGGGGGGCTGTTGGGAAGGGAGGGACTGTTGGGGAAGGGAGGCCGTTTTCCCATGGCACCACGCCACTGCTGCTGATGTACCTTGCACTCAAAAGTAAAAGGAAAACTTCATACAAAGTTTTATAGAAATATTACAATTGTTTTAGATCTTTTCGCAGTGTTCTTCAAAAGTCAAGTATATCTTAAAAACAAAATGCACCCTCTAATGGCCCACTCACTCTACACGTATTTGTGCTTACTTCGGCTTATAGTGCATGGATCACACATCAAATTTAGGACCATTTTCACTTTTGACTTCTTTTAACCCCCTCCTTCCCCTTTTTAACGCTCCCTCCCCCTTTTTTAACCCCACCTCCTTTTTTCTAAGCCCCTCCCTCCCCCATTTGCTAATGAACATGATAAACTAAACCTCTGCAAATAGATAATAAATACATCATATAGCCTAGGAAGGGCTACATTTACATCATTTAGAAACAACTCTCCCAGATTGATAACAAATACACGATTTTGCGTGGTGTCACTCAATTGACATTATTGCACAATTTACTGAAGTTTTGGTAAGCCTTTCCCTGTAGTGTAATGCATAGCATACACCTTTTCATGCTCGCCTAGCTAAGCTTTCACGAAAACCTTTGATACAGTAGGCCATACAGCTTCATACAAAGTCATGCCGAACAGTTTCTCTTTCAGCCTACCCGCACCCGGCACCCGAGTTAATACTGAAAACTCAGGTATGACAATTACCAACCAGACTTTCTGTTCAGTGTATTTTGTTTCTGCTCCAAACAATGATTGTTTGTCAGCCATTCCCATGCACACAACAGCCAAGTAGCCTAAGGTTATATGTGTATAAGATTACAGAAAACCAGTGCTGAGTAATCAGGGCACTTCCCAGTTAGGTGTCCTAGTGGAAGAAATTTGTTTGCAAACTGGTGATAAAAATAGCTGTGTATCATATGCCTGAGGTGATGTGAGCATTAACTGTAAATGATTGACGGACCATTTCTCCTAAGGAAAGATATTGCTTCATGGTGTCAACATCTCTTTCGGGCCCGTGTGAAAATTGCTGTTTGCATACAGGAAGGGGTATAGGGGAAAGCTGCCCCTGAGATAATTAAACAGGGATGGCGGAAGGAATTCATGGCAATTAAGGGGGAAGAAGATCTAGCGAGCATATTTTCTTCTGAGGATCTAAAACAGAAAAAAAAAAGAGTGAAGTACACTCTTAGATCAGATAAGTAAAAAGCACTGCCGCGTGACGTGGGGGGCTCAATATCATATGGCTTTGCCACTAGCTGATTGGTCGAATATCCAGAGATTTAGGGCATGTATAGGAATCATGCCCGAATTGGTTAGATATCAGAATCATTTTTCTCCAACCCGATATGATGCTGATTCTCGGATTGGCCAACAGGAATGTCTATATAAATGAAACCTCCCACACATTTAAGATCCTAAATCTGGATGACAGTGGCTGACTGTAACTGGTTTTGAAGTTGTTCACAAGGATTCACCTAAATTAAACAAATTAGTTTTGTTGATAGGTGCCAGGTGTAGGGGGAGACTCTCCCCCCCCCCCCCACCCACTCTCTAATTTATCTCCATACGTTTATCTAAATTTGTACAGTTTGGTAATTTTGTTGCATCTTAGTACGATTTTATGATTTCCCAGCACTTTCTGTACTAGGCAAATTTAGTTTTGTGATTTTCCTCCACATTCAGTGGGCAAATCCTGTCCATGGTTCTGCTGATGCATCTATTCAAATATACAGGTCAAACATTTTTTAAATGGCAGTGTGTTTTTACCCAATAATATTCCCTTTCTTTTGCAAAATTTGGAGGGATTTACATTCAGGTATGAAATTGTGGCACGCACAATTGGTGGGAAAATAATAGCACAATATGCAGGTAACATTTTTTGTGGCTTTCCACAATTGTGTAACCCTTTGCACAATTTTTATCCGAATACTGAAATGATCCACAATATTTTGCCCAAAAATTCTCAATCTTAAGGAGAAGTGTTTTCTTTACTTGTTTAGAAATTGATATTTTTAACTTCTTGTGTCTTGATTTCCAGCCAAAATCAAAAATGAAAATCTGAAGACTTCCCCCTTGTACCCTTCCAGGGTTTAGACCTTATACCCCACTAATGCGTCCATAATTTTTAGGGGAAATTTCTTCTCTGCCTGTTTAGAATTGTTAACTTGAAGCTTTAATTAGTAGATTTTATTATTAAGAATTTTCTTCTTTTCATCAGTTGAAGTTTTGACCATTGAGTTTGATTTTAAGCAGGGTTGGAGCACCAAAAGTGAAAAACTTCAGCGCTTTTCCCCCTTGACCACTACCTGGCTTCACCCCTGGACCACACTGGGGCCCTTAAACGGCCCACTGTACCCCATACCATTACACATACGTTATACATGCACAATACTGCCTTTAGCTACTATCTAACCAAAGCAACTCCCCCTCCCCCACCTGACCTCATCCCCAGCTAAAAACTCTGGTGAAGCCACTGCTTAAAAAGAAATGTTTATTCACAGATTCATTGCAACTTTTCCTTCATAATCGGCTTTCGAGTTGGGCAAACAGTCTTCCCTTATTAAGATGGTCCCATATGGCCATGGAAGAAAGAGTCAAATGTCAAAAAAAGATTTTGCTACTTGTTTGGGAAACAGCATGTGAAATTTTCTTAGCACTTATTGCTAAACTGTATTAAAAGGTTTTCCTAAATAGTTAGGCAATATTTCAGTTTTATGAAGCCATGACCCGGGCCCTTTTCATAAACTGACATACCACCCTTCTTTGAAAAGTGTAAAATGTGTCCCTTTACAAAGAATAAACGAGGGAAAATGATACAAATAATTTCACGGGCTTTAACTTTATTATTGACATGCCAAAAAGTCTAATATAAAAATTCAAAGTTTAAATTGTTAAAACAAAACACGTCCATACACCTCTGAAGTACAAACAATGAAGTTCCTTTTTTAAGAAAGATGATTGCCGAACAGGTGAAATGGCACCAGTGGTGACATGTGTCAAACTGAACCCATTTGTGACCCCTTAGGCCCTGAGGCAATATGGTAAAATGGTAGGTCACACATAGTATCATGGTTTGCATTTGCAGCAGTATATCTTTTACGTACCAGCAGGAACTGCTGACACAGAGTTGTCACATTAGGTAGCACAAAACTAATTATTTTCCCCATTGAATTTGAAACCGATGATAAAATAGTCACGTTAGTGGTCCTCTTTGTACCACAATGTGATAAGATTTGGGATATTTCTTGATGTTTTCTGAAAGGACTATCTAAAGATTTTGGCCCTTTTTAGGGGCAAAGTGAAAAGGTGTTGTGCACCCTTACTAAATGACTCAAATTTTGGTATGGATGATAGCAAATAATTTCCTCATGAAATTTTTTCTGAAGCAGAACTTGTCCCGTTTGGACATGCATAGTCAAGACCTATCCCTTCTCTACCATCCCTAAAATTTTAAAAGCTCTTCCTCTCCCATGAAATGGGACTTTTTAATTATCAGCCTTTTCTCTGAGGGTTTTAATATTGGGCTGGCGTAGTGATATTTAATTAGTTCTGTGCTACCATTATATTATACTTGTCTGAACATTGTTATGTAAAGCCTTGTTGTTGGGTTGTCTGTGAAAGCTGGTTGTGTTTTCTTCAAAGACTTCATCTGCGCATTTTTCAATATTTGCTTCTGCAACAAAACCCTCTACAGTCATGCTCTGTGTCTGTTCGTCCGAAGCACCTATCCTTTCTTGTTTCTCTTCTAAGCACTTGCTAAGAAAATAACATGCTGCATTGTCTTCTCCTCCCCAGGATTTAACTTTTTCTTCAAGATTAATTTGGGGCAATGCTGCAAAACAGCCATTGCATTGCGCCAAATGAATATGGTTTTTGATGGTTTGGCATGAAGGAAAATAACGCCTATCGTGTTTTACAGGCTGCGATTCACTTACAGGACATAGCTCATTCAGGACAAACTGCTCAAGTGTCTTTTTTATTAAGGACACTGATACAATGCCCTGTGCCACACAATCATGTATCTTGTTTCTTACTTCAGGATGAATGCGTCTAGCAAAGGGACTTTCTGGTGATATTACATGTTTGTCATGGGCTGCTATCTGTGGAAGCTTCACGTGTATGACACTTGTACCTGTAACTTTTCCTTCTGCCAAATCAGCTTCCAAACAGGCCAATTTTGATATTCGTTGAGCCTTTGATGTTTTCTCCTCAACTTGATAATCATCATATCTAAGCAAAATAGAAGTCAACCAAAACGTAAGCATATAAGCAATATAATATTTATTGATTCATGTTGATTGGGCCTTGTTACAATTTCACAACATGTTCTACACATGACATTAAAAACTAGAATTTCAGCATGCAGTAGAGTGCCTTGCATACCTCTGCCTCTTGGCAATTCCAACATGCTTAATATATTTAAGAGTTCATTCCCCACACCCTATACAACCAAGGCCCACCAAGTTTGATCCCAAAGAATCTCTTCCCCACTTTTGATCTGTATTGACCACTTGCATTCTGAATACTTCAGGATCTACCATCTGATTGATTTCTTCCAATGTTGGTTTGGTTTGGTTTGTTGATGTTTAACGGCACCGCGACAGTCAGAGTCAAATGTGCCAAGAGGGTGTTAATAAATAATGGTGTAAGAGTAAGGATAGTAAGGAGATGGAAGGTTTGTGAGATAAAGGGGAAAAGCTGAATGTGGGAGAAAAATTTAGGTGAAAAGAAAAGGGTGTGTAAGGTTAGGTGAAGAAGGGTAGGAAATTATATGTGGTGGAAGAGGTTGTTGTTGCAGAGGAAGGTGATGATCTTTGAGGAAGAATTGTTTTCGAATAGGTCCAAGATTGAGGAGAGTAAGGAGAGAAGAGATCTGGAGTTCTGGTATAGGGGACAGGTTAAGAAAATATGCTTGATGGAGAGATTGATGTTGCAAGAGGGGCAGGGGAGCCGGATAAGAGATGGGAGTGAGTAAGAATGCTGATTACAACGATGTCTTCTCTGCAGTTGCAACTAAAGTCAAATAATTGTTTTCAGTTTTATTCAGGCTAAGCATTCATTGTTTAAGTTCCTATCAGGCAAGATAACTTTCCATCATTTTCCATTCATGGCAGAAACAAATTGCTTTTGATTTTCTTTCGGTCCAGAAAATTGATTGTTTGGAATTAAGCTGTCTTCTCTTTCACACATCACAACTTTTCCGTACATTAAATATTCTTCAAACTTTAATTAGCCATAACTCGTAAACTAAAGGTTTAAATTTCTTTCTGCTAAATATAAAATCTCTACCTGTCCATATACCTCCACACACCATTTTCCTATTTCCGATGGGAAGATCATGTGGTAAAATGTTGATTTTCAAGACCCACAAATTCCACAGCCTCTTGCAAAGAAACATAAATCTTCACTGAGATTTCTCTCAAGAAAACCACTCTGGGAGCTACAAAGAACTTCAAACAGTTTACAACTAAACATAAGAAATACTGAGGAATTGTGTATAGGCATGCAATCACTATGACCTTACAATATGTGTAAAGGTATATGGACAGGTAGAAATTTTATATTCACCAGAAAGGAGCTTGAAATTCTGAAAAGAGTAGTCTTTAAAGGAGACATAAAGTCTGTCATAATCCTTATCATTAGTTGTTCTGCTCTTGAAAGCTTCAAACAGTCACACCCGAACTGATAAATAAGCAGATTGGGTCAAACGTTTCCTCTTTATTTTCTTTATTTTGAAAACCACAAGTAATTAGGATCAAACTTCCCTTATCAATGGCTCCATTGTATTTGTTCTCCTGTTGGTCCTGAGTTGTTGTGGAAGTTGGTGTTAAGTATCATAATAGCAATGGATGAAGTCCTTATTGTGTGGTTGAGTGGTTATTTTAATTTAGGTAAGTGGTCTCATTATTTGCTACAGTGAGTTTGTGGTTATGTTTTGCTGGAACAAATTTTTAAGGAGATGGACAAGTCATGTTTCATATGATAGTATTAAAAATAACAAATCTTCTCACCAAGTTTCAAACCTCCCAAAGAAATCTTAACACATTTCTAGTAATTATTAAAAACTTAAATGCTAGTAATAAATAGTACTATGAAAGCTGCCATTTTTATTTAAAAACATGCAAATTATGATGCCATCGGTTCAGCAAGATGCTAGAATGCTTTGAATTTCTTTATAATCTACCTCACATTTTCTAGCCTATAAAAAATTGTTTTTTCTTTATAAGGATCCAAGACATTATTGTGTACACTTGAAATTATCAAAACATGCTGTTAAAACTTTGTGTCACATCATTTTGGAATAAAAACTTTAATCACATTTATAAAGAAATACATTATCATCCCTATGTCAATGTTGGGGAAATTATTTCATCATGCACAATATTTAAATACAGAATTGAACAAAATGGCAGCCTCCATGTGTAGACTTCAAACATGAATAACTTTAGATAGGAATAAAACTTGCTGCTTTTGGTATTTGGTTAAGAGTTCAATCCTCTGTCATATGAAATAATGATTGCATCAGACTGTGTCTCCTTTACATTATGACAGTAGCACAGGTCTATAGTTTCCGAGTTTGAACTAATCACACAGTGTTTTTTAATTAATTCAAAAGTTGTGATGTATGACAGAGAGAACAGCTCAAAATATTTAATGTAAATCTTTAATATTCTGTACTAAATTTCAGTCATTAAAACCTTTAGACTTCCTGCTACATATTGATAGAGGATATGTGATGGAAATTAAAATTTCTTTGGTCATATCCAACTGATCCCATTCAAAGAAGAGTGGTGAAGAATTGGAAAACAATACGTTAACATAAAGAAATTCATAGGTGTTCTTGTTATGATGTCATAAAATTACAATATAATTTGCATAATTTATTACAATAAAGCTCAAAAATTAAAAATGCTGTAAAATGGTCAATTCTTAATCAATTTTGATGATTTGTTTTGTCGTATTTATGGTTTGTAACTTATTTCCTTTAAATAAAGCTGAAATCGTTGCTACTTATCAATAAATCCTTAAACTTGTAATCACAGTAAAGATATTTCGGATAACACAAGCTTCTGACTTAAAATGTAGCATATGTTGTCATTACCTTGTTATATACCTAACAAAAATCTTTGCTGTGCAGTCAACCTTTCTTGTCTTTTGTACAAGAACACGCTTCTTCTTTGAGTAGTCATGATGCCCATATTGCGTCTGTAAAAATAAAAACATAAAAACAAAATCATTTCTCCTCTTGAAGTACATGTACAGTAGTCCTCATCATATACAACAAAATACAATCCTGACTATTTACCTCAATGTCTGAATCATATGTCCTCTGTACTTCATTATAAATGCAGGATTTCAGAATATATATGATAGCAGATGATCAGAATCTATGATAGTGGGTGAAGAGAATCTGTAATAGAAGTTGATCAGATTCTATGATAGCAGGTGAAGAGAATGTATGATAGTGGGTGAACATTTATGTGATAGTAGTGAACAGATTCTATGATAGCAGGTGAACACTATGATAGCAGGTGAACAGCATTTATGATAGTGGGTGAACAGAATCTGTGATAGCAGGTGATCAAAATCTATGATAACAGGTAATCGAAAGAATCTATGATAGCAGGTGAACAGAATCTATGATAGCAGGTGAACAAAATCTATGATGCAGGCGATCAGAATTTATAATAGCAGGTGATCAGAATCAATGATAGCAGGTGAAGAGAGTCTATGATAGTGGGTGAACAATTATGTGATAGTAGTGAACATAATTTATTATAGCAGGTGATCAGAATCTATGATAGCAGGTGATCGGTATCTTATGATAGCGGTGATCAGATTCAATGATAGCAGGTAATCAGAATCTATGATAGCAGGTGATCAGAATCTATGATAGCAGGTGATCAGAATCTATGATAGCAGGTGATCAGAATCTATGACAGAAGTTGATCAGAATCTATGATGCAGGCGATCAAAATTTATACTAGCAGGTGATCAGATCTATGATAGTGGGTGAAGAGAATCTGTCACAGCAGTTGATCAGAATCAATGATAGCAGGTGAAGAGAATCTATGATAGTGAATGAACAATTATGTAATAGTAGTGGACAGAATCTACGATAGCAGGTGAACATAGTTCATGATAGTGGGTGAACGGAATCTGTGATAGCAAGTGATCAAAATCTATGATAACAGGTAATCGACAGAATCTATGATAGCAGTTGATCAGAATATATGATAGCAGGTGATCAGAATCTGTAATAGCAGGTGATGAAAATCTATGATAGGTCATGAAAATTTATATTAGGTGATCAGAATTTATGATGGCTGGTGACGAAAATCTATGATAGCAGGTGATCAGAATCTATGATAACAGGTGATCAGAATCTATGATAGGAATCTTATAATAGTGGTGATCACATTCAATGATAGCAGTTGATCAGAATCTATGATAGCAGATGAGCAGAATATATGATAGCAGTAGAGCAAAATATATGATAGCAGGTGATCAGAATTTATAATAAAAGGTGATCAGAATCTATGATAGTAGTTGATCGGAATCTTATGAAAGTAAGTGATTAGAATCAATGATAGCAGGTGATCAGATTCTTATAAAAGCGGTCAACAGATTCAACGATAGGAATTTATCATAATTTATGATATCAGGTGATCATAATTTATGATACCAGGTGATCAGATTCTATGATAGGAATCTTATGATAGCGGTGATCAGATTCAATGATAGCAGATGATCAGAATCTATGATAGCAGATGATCAGAATCTATGGTAGTATGATAACAGTTGAGCAGAATATATGATAGCAGGTGATCAGAATCTATAATAGGTGATCAGAATCTATGATAGCAGGTGATCAGAATCTATGATAGTAGTTGAGCAGAATCTATGATAGCAGGTGATCAGAATCTATAATAGGTGATCAGAATCTATGATAGTAGTTGATCGGAATCTTAGGATAGCAGGTGATCAGAATCTATGATAGCAGGTAATCAGAATCTATGATAGCAGGTGATCAGAATCTATAATAGGTGATCAGAATCTATGATAGCAGGTGATCAGAATCTATGATAGTAGTTGAGCAGAATCTATGATAGCAGGTGATCAGAATCTATAATAGGTGATCAGAATCTATGATAGTAGTTGATCGGAATCTTAGGATAGCAGGTGATCAGAATCTATGATAGCAGGTAATCAGAATCTATGATAGCAGGTGATCAGAATCTATGATAGCAGGTGATCAGAATCTATAATAGGTGATCAGAATCTATGATAGTAGTTGATCGGAATCTTAGGATAGCAGGTGATCAGAATCTATGATAGCAGGTAATCAGAATCTATGATAGCAGGTGATCAGAATCTATGATAGCAGGTGATCAGAATCTATAATAGGTGATCAGAATCTATGATAGTACTTGATCGGAATCTTAGGATAGCAGGTGATTAGAATCAATGATAGCAGGTGATCAGAATCTATAACATCAGGTGATCAATATCTATAATATCAGGTGATCAGAATCTATGATAGCAACTGATCAGAATCTATGATAGCAGGTGATCAGAATTTATGATAGCAGGTGATCAGAATCTATGATAGTAGGTGATCAGATTCTTATGAAAGTGGTGATCAGATTCAATGATAGCAGTTGATCAGAATCTATGATAGCAGTTGAGCAGAATATATGATAGCAGGTGATCAGAATCTATAATAGGTGATCAGAATCAATGATAGCAGTTCATCGGAATCTTATGGTAGTGGGTGATTAGAATCATTGATAGCAGGTGATCAGAATCTATGATATTAGGTGATCAGAATCTATGATGGCAGTTGATCAGAATATATGATAGCAATAGCAGGTGATCAGAATTTATGATAGCTGGTGATCAGAATCTATGATAGCAGGTAATCAGAATCTATGATAGTAGGTGATCAGATTCTATGATAGCCGGTGATCAAAATCTATGATGGCAAATGATCAGAATCTATCATGGCAGGTGATCAGAAGGAGAATGGGCTTCATAAGCATACACCATGCACCAGACTTATTATGGCTTTATTTACCTCTTCTGTTGATGAGTGATTACGTTTACGATTATATTCTTTGCCACACTGACAACTATAAATTTTCCGTCTGTTAACACTAACTGGCACATTTCCAGAGAACCCTTCTACTTTCCATAACAGTCTTCTTTTTGTTTCTTCCTTTACTTTTTTGTGGTTGTCATCACACCTTTAAAATAAAAACACAAATTTATGTTTGTATGAATATGGACATGTAACCTATAGGAAACATTAACATCTTGAGTATTCATTCACTGAATAAGTTGAATTTCGGATTCCTTTTGTAGGGTACCTACTCCCCCTAGCACCCCGTACAGTTGTTTTTCTGAGTGTGGTTTATAACTATAATGAGTCAGGTAGCTCAGTTGGAAGAGCGCACAACTGAGATGCTGGAGGTTCCAGGTTTGAGACTCACTCAAGTCTCATTCGATTTTCCACAGCTACATGTACTGTATGTAGACAGACACATCAAACATCAAAGTGAAAGTACGTTGCCTTCAGCTCCTGCTCTTCATCCAGCCTTTGGGAGAAGTGGATAGTGGTTGGATGGCACTCACCGTCACCCAGATGATTACTTTAAACGGTGATCCTGACAGCAGGAGAGTCACCCCCTGCCTGGTCACCGTCACCCAGATGATTACTTTAAAGGGTGATCCTGACAGCAGGAGAGTCACCCAGATGCCTGGTCACCGCCTGGTCACCGTCACCCAGATGATTACTTTAAAGGGTGATCCTGACAGCAGGAGAGTCACCCCCTGCCTGGTCACCGTCACCCAGATGATTACTTCAAAGGGTGATCCTAACAGCAGGAGAGTCACCCCCGGCCTGGTCACCGTCACCCAGATGATTACTTTAAACGGTGATCCTGACAGCAGGAGAGTCACCCCCTGCCTGGTCACCGTCACCCAGATGATTACTTTAAAGGGTGATCCTGACAGCAGGAGAGTCACCCCCTGCCTGGTCACTGTCACCCAGATGATTACTTTAAAGGGTGATCCTGGCAGCAGGAGAGTCACCCCCTGCCTGGTCACCGTCACCCAGATGATTACTTTAAAGGGTGATCCTAACAGCAGGAGAGTCACCCCAGGCCTGGTCACCGTCACCTAGATGAGATGATTACTTCAAAGGGTGATCCTTACAGCAGGAGAGTGACCCCCTGCCTGGTCACCGTCACCCAGATGATTACTTAAAAGGGTGATCCTGACAGCAGGAGAGTCACCCCCTGCCTGGTCACTGTCACCCAGATGATTACTTTAAAGGGTGATCCTGACAGCAGAAGAGTGACCCCCTGCCTGGTCACCGTCACCCAGATGATTACTTTAAAGGGTGATCCTAACAGCAGAAGAGTCACCCCCTGGCTGGTCATCGTCACCCAAATGATTACTTTCAAGGGTGATCCTGACAGCAGGAGAGTCACCCCCTGCCTGGTCACCATCACCCAGATGATTACTTCAAAGGGTGATCCTTACAGCAGGAGAGTCACCCCCTGCCTGGTCACCGTCACCCAGCAGATTACAGAAAAGGGTGATCCTGACAGCAGGAGAGTCACCCCCTGCCTGGTCACCGTCACCCAGATGATTACAGAAAAGGGTGATCCTGACAGCAGGAGAGTCACCCCCTGCCTGGTCACCGTCACCCAGATGATTACTTTAAAGGGTGATCCTGACAGCAGGAGAGTCACCCCCTGCCTGGTCACCGTCACCCAGATGATTACTTTAAAGGGTGATCCTAACAGCAGGAGAGTCACCCCTGCCTGGTCACTGTCACCCAGATGATTACTTTAAAGGGTGATCCTGACAGCAGGAGAGTCACCCCTGCCTGGTCACCGTCACCCAGATGATTACTTTAAAGGGTGATCCTGACAGCAGGAGAGTCACCTCTGCCTGGTCACCGTCACCCAGATGATTACTTTAAAGGGTGATCCTTACAGCAGGAGAGTCACCCCCTGCCTGGTCACCGTCACCCAGATGATGATTACTTTAAAGGGTGATCCTGACAGCAGGAGAGTCACCCCTGCCTGGTCACCGTCACCCAGAGATGATTACTTTAAAGGGTGATCCTAACAGCAGAAGAGTGACCCCTGCCTGGTCACCGTCACCCAGATGATTACTTTAAAGGGTGATCCTAACAGCAGGAGAGTCACCCCCTGCCTGGTCACCGTCACCCAGATGATTACTTTAAAGGGTGATCCTGACAGCAGGAGAGTCACCCTCTGCCTGGTCACCGTCACCCAGATGATTACTTTAAAGGGTGATCCTAACAGCAGGAGAGTCACCCCCTGCCTGGTCACCGTCACCCAGATGATTACTTTAAAGGGTGATCCTGACAGCAGGAGAGTCACGTCACCCCCTTCAAAGGGTGCCTGGTCACCGTCACCCAGATGATTACTTTAAAGGGTGATCCTGACAGCAGGAGAGTCACCCCTGCCTGGTCACCGTCACCCAGATGATTACTTTAAAGGGTGATCCTGACAGCAGGAGAGCCACCCCTGCCTGGTCACCGTCACCCAGATGATTACTTTAAAGGGTGATCCTGACAGCAGGAGAGTCACCCCTGCCTGGTCACCGTCACCCAGATGATTACTTTAGTCAAGGGTGATCCTGACAGCAGGAGAGTCACCCCTGCCTGGTCACCGTCACCCAGATGATTACTTTAAAGGGTGATCCTGACAGCAGGAGAGTCACCCCCTGCCTGGTCACCGTCACCCAGATGATTACTTTAAAGGGTGATCCTAACAGCAGGAGAGTCACCCCCTGCCTGGTCACCGTCACCCAGATGATTACTTTAAAGGGTGATCCTGACAGCAGGAGAGTCACCCCCTGCCTGGTCACCGTCACCCAGATGATTACTTTAAAGGGTGATCCTGACAGCAGGAGAGTCACCCCCTGCCTGCCTGGTCACCGTGCCTGGTCACCGTCACCCAGATGATGATTACTTTAGGAGGGTCATGCCTACTGTCACCCAGCAGGAGAGTCACCCCCTGCCTGGTCACCGTCACCCAGATGATTACTTTAAAGGGTGATCCTGACAGCAGGAGAGTCACCCCCGGCCTGGTCACCCAGATGATTACCTTAAAGGGTGATCCTGACAGCAGGAGAGTCACCCCCTGCCTGGTCACCGTCACCCAGATGATTACTTTAAAGGGTGATCCTGACAGCAGGAGAGTCACCCCCTGCCTGGTCACCGTCACCCAGATGATTACCTTAAAGGGTGATCCTGACAGCAGGAGAGTCACCCCCTGCCTGGTTCTCTGAACATTATTCAAGAAGAAAAGCGTGCAAGCTCGGTGTTCATTAACTTCCTGTCCCAGTTTGAACAGTCAAGTTTCTAGAGTCATCAGACTGTTGATGTTTGAAACACACATCGGTAGCAGAAGAAAGAAGTCTTTTCCATAACACTGAAACATCACACAATTTCATTCATGCATGACCAAATAAGAGTCTTATTAGAGACAACTAGAATGGTAATGGATCCCATAGGTAAGCAATTGAAAATAGACAAGACATACATTAAACAAGCATACTTCTATATACATAAATATTCTTTTGATACATATAAATATTATATGACTCACAATGTGTGCACAGCACAGGCAATCAGTGGCCAGGCGAGAGGCTGCGCAAAGTGTGTATTGTGTGCAGTCTAAATGGCCCTGGAGAGGGGGGAGGGGGACACTTCTATATGGGAGGTATATATACATTTGCTGCCCGAGCAGTTGCCTTTTTTTCAAACTTTTCGGAGTGCAGGTACCTAAAATCCAATCTTACATACTGCAGGTCTCAAAACACTTGCATATTTTCATACTGCAGGTCTCGATAAATCATATAATCACCTATTTTCATACTGCAGGTATCAAAATCATGTACTGTCATACTGCAGTTACCAAAAAATATCTCATACTGCAGTCCAATCTTGAAATTTTGGGCAGCACATACCTACCATTTCAGGATTGAAGTGTTCCCCCCGACCCTACCTTCCGGACTAAATGGCAACTCCCTGAATTAACATACATGTAGCAGTTGGACCTCGGAAACACTTCGGTCTCGAAAGGTGATTAATTAATTGTCCTTATACTTTTACTGCTTTAGGGAGAATTTCCTTAAAATTTGTTGAAATATCATAACAAACAGGATGCTAACGTATCCAGAGATGCTTAACATTGCAAGTGGGTTTCACAGAAATCATGAATGATTGTTTTCTCCTAAAGGCAGTAATGATAAGTGCCCCTGCAGCCCCAACAGGTACTATTTTGAGTGTCACCAATAATAACGCCTATATTCTAACAGTAATTATGGACCATTTTTGGGAGGAGGAAAGAACAAGGTTAACCTACTCCCAATTTTTGTTTTCAACAACCTTTTTAAGGAAATTCTCTGCAAATGTCAGTCACATTTTCTACCCAGGGGACTCTAGGGGTCAAATTGCCCACTGTTCCGAGAACAGTGCTTTTTATGCAGGAACAGTGAATTTTAAAACACTACTGTTTCAGTGGAACATTGTTCTTTTCACAAGCATGTGACATCAATGATCAATAGCCTAATTTCTGCTAAAAAAAACATGCATGTTGTCAAACAAGATTATCATAAAAGTAATTTCTTCCAGTAAGAAAAAGTTTTTTCCACCTTGCTGCAATTGTCAGCACAATAATTAAATCATCAATACACATATGCAAGGCGGCTTGCATGTGTACAACTTTACACAACTAAATGCCACATCAAGTAAATACCAATAACTGACATACATAGTATTTGCACATATTATCAATTAAGTAGTTGCAAATTAAGCCCATTTTTTACGATAGGAATTTGTCCTGTTACCAGCAGAAAAGTTGGAACAGTGTAATCAGACCCGGAACAGCATTATTTGATAGAGTACTGTTCCGTGGAACAGTGGCAAAAATATTAAATTTTGACCCTTGTACTCACTACCCCTTTCCTGCTAATTCTAGGGTGTGCCTTACCATTGACAGGTGCATTACTCACCACATTGCAAAAGAAGCTAAAGTTTCTCTTGTATGACATTCTAGGACATTTTGCAACTCTTCTTCGGAAAAAACAAACCCAGATAAGTAGGTGTCAGTTACTGCTGTCAGTTTAAAGAATGGTGGTAGCCAGCCTAGCTCTGTAATAAAAATAAAAGTGAAAAGATTACACTTCAAGGCTTCCATCATTAAACCTACTTTAATAGCCTGAAACAACTTGTAGAGCACAATCTAGTTTACATTTTAGTTTACATTCTAGGTCACATTCTAGTTTATTTCAGGTTGTCAAAAAAAAAACCTTTTGACATTTTTTTGTTGATTTTTATCCCAATTAGTGATAGTCCTGTATAACCGTCAAATGAGGTTAAGATTATATAAAGTGTTTCCCTCCATGAATCAATATCTTTCCTTAGGAGAAATGGTCCATCAATCATTCACAGTTTTCTACAAATCACCTCAGGCATATGATACACAGGTATTTTTATCACGTTTCAAAACAAATTTCTCCCCCTATGACACCTAACACGGATGAGTGATTTCAATCACAAAAGTGCCCTGTGTATTCAGCACTGGATTTCTGTAATCTTATACACACAAATAACCTTAGGTTATTTGGCTGTGGTGTGCATGGAAATGGCAGATAAATAATCATTGTTTGAGAGGAGATACAATACACTGACCAGGAAGTCGGGTTGGTAATTGTTGTACCTGAGTTTTCGCGATAAATTAGGTGTCGGGTGCGGGTAGGCTTAAAGAGAAACCTTTCAGCATGTTTAATCCCTAGTTAAATCAGAATTTCATTTGATTTTTTCAAAGAAAAACATTGTTGTGTTTAAACTGTTGAAGTTGTGATACTGCGATTAAAGGATTAGTTTAGGGGTCAAACATGTTCATCTCAAATAAAAGAAGATTTCAAAAGAAACAAAATGGTGAGTTTAAAGTTTGGTATCTTTTGTGTAGAAACGACTGAATTCAGACTAGTTATGACATCCCAGCCTCAGATTCTTCAATGTCTTTTTGGGGTGGAACTGTGTCACTAAAAGATAAGAAACGAAACAAAGATATACTGTAATCTCAAAATAATAAAGATGAACCTTACTATCTAAAGATTTTAAGGATTGCATCTGTTCCCCTTCTGACCTCTCTTGTAGACTCTGAGGCACTGAAACACTGAAATAAAATATATGACATCTATTTAAATTTTGCAATATTATGGTATGAATATATACCATTATATGTACTTGAAAGGCTGTATTTAAACATTTGCAAGTTTCTGATGCAGAGGGATCATCAGATAAAAAAAGGAAACTGAAGAATAATATTGCTGTTTTATAGACCTTTACAAATCTGCATGACGTGTACCTCTCCTTAAAAATTTGTTGCAGCAAATCATAACCACAAACTTACTGTAGCAAATAGTGAGACCACTTTATGTTAATTAGAATAACCACACAATAAGGACTTCATCCATTGCTAATATGATACTCAGCACCAACTTCCACAACAACTTAGGTTTTCAGAATAAAGGAAATAAAGAGGAAAAATCTGAACCGACCTGGTTATGTATCAAGTCGGGTCTGACTGTTTGAAACTTTATGGAGCAGAACAACTAATGGAATTGGCAATTTCCAGATAACTAATTTGAATATTGTCACATGGCCGAGATTCACGTGTCCATAATAGACCAATCGTATACTGAAGGAATTTTATTGACCAATAAAATGCTGGAGGAATTTTGGCCCTCTACACAATTCACGCATGGTATGGGACCAAGCGTGTGAAAAAATGTTTATCACATGTGCGTTATACATGAAGGAAATATGCGCTGCTTACATTTTTTTCCTCAAACCTACACCTGATTGGTTGGGAAACAAAGGGAAAGTTCCCCCTGCAATTGGAATGGTCGAAGTACTGAAGAAATCACATTTGGCTAAACTCGGTTTGAAAAGGTCTATAGAGCTAATGAACAATAATATTACACAAATATTACTTTATTTATTCTGAACGAGTCTAAAATAAAACTCTAACACCAATTTAAAGGTCTATGGACATGTAAAAAAGTTTTTTTGTTTAACCACTGAATGAGAAAGAGCATTAAAGTCTTGTGTTTCATTGTCTTTAAATTTTGAAAATAGCATGTGTAGTTTTCAAGTTATTAGTACTCATAATTGAAATGTTTTGATATATTGAAGAAATGTGATGTGTGAACAGGAAAACAATTTTAAATGCATTTGTTTTTCATTAAATTTCTACCTTTAATTTCATAAGGCATTAAAGGCACTAAAAATGCTTTCCCCAGCTTGAACTTGGTTGGGGTATGTCAAAGATCAATTTCTCTTCATTAGAATTATCTTGGCTTTTTCAAAGAGAAATGGCCGAGAGTTAAAAAGCAATAGATTTACATAAGAAAATAGACACTTTATATATGTCCCATTCGTACATTACAAGAGTAAAACAAATATTTGAATATTTAAACAAGTCTTCAAAGACCTGTAAAATGGCCAATTGGTAACTGATTTTGATGGCATGTTTTGCTTGATTCATGTATTTTAGTGGACTTAAAATCAATTCAGCTAATGTTACCTCTAATTGTCCATACAGTACATTTAACAAAACTGAAATGCATCACCCATTCTTTTACATTGTGTCCACAAAGTAAAAGCCTAACATAAACTAATGCCATAAATTTGAAATCAACTGTGTTGTACTTTTTTTTATAACATTTCATCATGATTTAAGACTTTTTGCAGGCAAGCATTCTATTAATATCAACAAGCAAAAAGTCAAGCCATGAAAGTGTACTCAAGTATTTCATTTCATAAACTCTTTGCATCTATATATTTGAGTATCACTACTTGATCATTGTGATATTAGGACAAATAACACTAGAACATTAGCACTCTCTAGAGGGCATACCTCCATCCTGTTGCAATTCCAACATGCCTAGAATAATTTTAGACTTCATTTGATCCCCATACCCAATATTATCTACCTTAGAATCCTAGGCCCTTCCGTCAAGGTGCCCCAAAGGGGCTTCAAGACGAGGCTGGGTGAGCCAAATTTAGTTTTCGGTAGGTTTTCTTTTATTTTCAGGAAATTTCCTTCATTTCGGAGAGGGTAAGAGGGGGAGGGGGGGGAGCTAGGACGGGGAAGCACCAGGACGATGGGGGGAGCGGCATCGGTTATTACCCAATGGACCGTCTGGCCAGTCCGCCCCTGCATACTTGATCAAAGAATAAACAGAAAGTTGTCTTCACAATTTATTTTATGAAGTCTGATAAAATACATTAAAAGTAACACATGCATTATTTTATTGTAACAGTTGTAAAAAAGTGGCTTTATAAAATTTCAATTTTTTCTAATACAAAGCTGTGGAAACATATCTTTTTGAAAACTTCTTGAATATGGAAACCCTGCAGACTTTGCCAACTACCATTCCAAAACAAAACAAATAGCTACAATAGGTATTATCCATGGATTTTCTCACATGAACGACACTCGTGAGAACACTGCTCCGTCCAGCATCAATGATGAACGAACGGGTTTAAGACACTAATAGGCAACAAATAATCCACAAAAGAACAGTCATGGCAAGTACAAAAATTGCTAACCATATCCATTGTCCCATGAAAGCAAAACAAATCAGGACAATTAAATCTGCAGGGACAAGATAAATCAAGAAATTTATTGTCATGGAGTAGGGCCTACATGCTGCAAAACAGAAACCATAGGGGGTAAAATTGGACCAAACATTTGTCATTTTGCTGTTTCACAATGATGTAATAAAATAAATGATGAACAGAAGGTTTATTACACTAAACAACTCTGTATTAAAATGAAAAAAACTTGTATATTCATGCATGTTATTATAATTTTTTTCCTCTAAAAAATGATATTGGATGGTTGATTACTATTTTTGCTGATAGAAATACATAAATGTCACAAAGCATAAATGTATCACCTGGACCTCGACAAACATGCACCCATAGGCAGGTAAGGGTGAAGGGCAGGGGGCAGTAGTGTAGAGCTAAATTGTGAGCTCATCTCCTCAAAGTTTAAAGATATCAATCAACTGCAATTGCGTTATCTGCTCCGAAATGTGCAATTATTAGACATATCCGTGAAAATAGCTAGGGGTCTCCACCCCCCCTACCCCTCACTTCTACCCCACTATCAAGGGGAGGAAGGTCAGGGGGTCCAATTTACAATAACAAAAAACACCAAGATATAAAATTGGAAACCTGCCTGTCTGTCTGTGTATTGCATGCATCACTCTACAAGGTTGTTGTTTAATATGCCAAAATATAAAATATTTCGGAAGTTACCAGAATTTTGCTCAAAATTAAGATAGCGTTACCTTGTAAAAGGAAGGAAATGAAACATAATAAAGTCAAAACACACATGATAAAATCAAAATTTGTAAATAAATGGTTTTGAGAGGAAAACAAATAATGTAATACAGAGGTCTTTAAAATCTTACAACTTATATAGATAGGAACTATAATAGGATTACATCATTAAGACAGATCAGAAGTGAACACTTTTCTGGCACACCAAAGACTCCGTAGATTTGAAAATTTGTGATAGCAACCCCCCAATACCTAATTGTTCCATTTTTTTCAGTCGGCTGAGTGTACGACTGAAATGCTGGAGGTCCTAGATTCGAGTCCAATGGCAATTTAATCAGCGATTTTTCCACAGATATGCAGAATGATATATGCTGACATTAAGTGCAGAGGTTTGTCTTCTACATCACACTTTCTCCCCCACCCAATCTTTGTAAAAAGTGGCCAATGGTTGGGTGGCGCTCACCTTCCTTCACCAGCCTTCGGAGAGGACGTAAAACCATCTGTCCTGATGGTAGGAGTTTTACCCCCTGCCTGCTTCTCTAAACACTTCTCGAAAAAAGCAGGGGTGCTCATCCACTTTCCATCTTGGCAAATTATTTGGGTACACACTGAAAACAAGTCATTGTGACTTACGTGTGCTTTCCCTGGCATATGCATAAAAGTGAAATACAAAAATATTAATATCCAGTAATGAATATGTAGAAATATTTACAACACGTTTAAGCTAATTTAGTACAAATTTGATTTTCTACCAGAGTTACTTTTAACTTGGGCTATTTGCAGCACATACCTTATATTTTCAGCAAAGCCCAAGTTTACTTAGGCCTACACCCCCCACCCTTCCATGTTCTTAATATGATGAAAATGTCTCTTACCTATGATGCTGTTTCCAAGAACCCAACAGTTCTTTGGCAAATTGGGAATTACTAATAGTTTTCCCCAATTTGCCTTGTACTTGAATTTTTATCTCGTTCCACTCTTCCAGAGCATCCAATAAATCCACTTTTGATGCATCGCTTGTTTTTATTGCTTGTTTCCTTCTTTTTTTGCTATCTGATATTGTACCTACTTTAGGTCGTCTACGCCACTTTGAAGATGAAGTAGATGATTCCTCCATAATTACTGTAGGCCTAGTGGAAAATGTTCAAAGTTATCAATCAAAAATACATTCCTAACGACGTTAGTTACTTAGCTTAGGCTAGTCTAGAACCTATCATTAGTATTATACTGTGCTAGTGACATTATTGTTTGTTTGTTTGTTTGATGAGATTTTAACGGCACCATGACAACGAGGGTCAAATTGTGCCTGAGAGGTCAGATCATTCTAGAGGTAGGAAGGAAAGGAAACAGGGGGAGAATGAGACAAATTCAAAAAACATAAGTTAGAAAGTTGTGATCGAGAGAGGAGTTGCATGAGTGAAACAAAAACAAAGTAGAGAGGGGGTGGAAGAGGAGAATTAAATATGATTGTAGAGGGAAGCATAATGAAGGAAAGAGATATTTTTATCCGGAGGATTTTTCTGGGAGAACTCAGCAATTGAGTTGTGGGGAGCGAGGAAGCTCTGGGAAGGTTGTACAGGGGACAAGCAAGGAGAACATGATGGATTGTGAGGGTGCAGTGGCAATTGTTACAGAGGGGTTGGGGGAACCAATAAGGAGGTGGGAGTGAGTGAGGTGGGTGCGACCAATTCTAAGACGGGTATTATGAACATTGTCGATACGAGAGAGGTTGTTGATGGTGGATTTGATCGGAATTGTGGGCTGGATGACATGGAGTTTGTTATCATATTGGGAGTTCCATGAGGTTTGTCAGCGGTCATAAACAAGGGGAGCGATAAGCGGTTTGATGTCAGAGAGGGTTTTGGGAAAAGGGGTAGGGAGGAGGTTGAGGGCAAGCTTAGCGGCTGCATCAGCTTTGTCATTGCCAGGAATGCCAACATGGCTGGGGATCCAGAAGAAAAGAATACTTTTCCTGCAGAGGGTGGGAGAAAGGAGTTTACGGAGGAGGAGGAGGTGGCATGTGAGGTTATCCCATTTAAGATTGAGTAAAGTGTCAGAGTCAGTGCTGAGTGTGAACTTGCTCTAGAGCCTATCTGCATTACATTCACAGGTACGGCGAGAGGGGTGTGTGAAGTTGGTGGGTGTCACTGTATGAGATTCGTTGAAACTGCTTCAGCGATTTGCAGCATCACACAAGAAAATTCCACTTATTTCACCACTCACGATTTCTAATCACATGTTATCAGAGTAACGTTAATCAATTAAGTTACTAACCGTCACCCGGCGTTCATTCCTTCATTATACTTGTTTTTGAGATTTACCAAATTCTTGACAAGAATTTGCAAACAAGAGACTTCCAGTGCCCAGTAATCAGATAAACATCTGGCCATAGTAAAACGCTGTAAGCCTAGCCTAGTTATTCCTTTCAGGCCTTTTACAGTACTTCCCCACTAATCTGTTTGTTTTTCTTGACGGTTGACGTTCACTGATTGCTGTGATTTCTGATTTATGGCCTGACTAAGTTAATTCAAGTCCTATGCAGCGACATTATACATTTTATTCTAAGTGAGTTAAGATGCTCAAGGACGTTTTTCGGGCTGAAGCTCTCTTTCAAATTACCTGTCTTTAGCATAATCAAATTTGAATTCAAACAATACCCCAACTTCTTTTCTACATTCCAGCAAACAAAAATCAGACAAAATATGATCCAGTGTAGGCAAATCTTTGCCACTTGCTCTGTCCGTTCTTCGCACTCTGCAGCATTAAGTTTGTACTGAAGATGTCAAACTTCAAAAGTGGTAGTCATGTGACTACCAACTGATAATAATTGCAATGGCGTTTGCAATTTCTACGCGGGGTCCATTTTAAATTTATGTCACATCATGGGAATACAAATAGAAGAATAATTTTAATTATGCAAAGAAATGCAATTACCTATCATTCACTTTTGTTAAAAAAGCTCTAAAACAGAGAAAGGTTGAATAATTATACAAAGAGGCCTAGCCTACTGCACATATAATTTTTTGTTCACCTATTAGTTCAATAAAGAAGCCCTGAGTACAAATGTGCAGGCGTGACACTTGACAAGTTTTGAAACATGGCAACCAAGAAACTATCAGTGAATTCTGCTCTCACAAAATTCTTATGTTAACAGGCAATTATCAAACATTTTTTTCTTCGGATACTCAAATGAAGAGAGTGAAATCCCACCAGACTGTGCGCAAAGGAAGTGAAGTTATCACATCTTGAAAAAAAAACATTTTGCTTAAATGTGACACGAATTGAAAACACGGTAACTGCAACAATCTACGTACACAAAACAATGTCCTAGTAATAACACTCGTGTACGTGGGTTGTGACAAAACTAACGTAATAAGCCTAGCCATGCCATTACATGACTGTGATTGTGAATAGGAGGGCTAGTATGAATCTTCATACTCCCTACTCATTCGCTCTAAATCTCTTAATTACTTTGAACAATAATATACATACAAATTTTACATGCTTAAGCAAAGTCAATGGGCTTCAGTGTTTTTCAAAAAAAGTTGCCCAGGGATTGTGGGCAACTTGATTTTCGGTATGAAGACTTCATATTTTAACATGAACATCAGCACAGGGCAACTTGAATTGGTTTTACACCTTGTAAATATCGTCCTAACTCACTTGCTTTCCAATTAAAAAGGATTCAAATTTTTAGTTCGAAAATAAAGTTTTGACAGATTTTTTGTGAGTGTCTTGACAAAAGTGTAATATGCACGTAAGCAGTTTTCCCCAGCAATAAGAAGATGGGACGCTTGCGTAAGGGATTGACATAATTTGAGTGCTTATGTGCATCGCCAGTGTAACCTTGAGTGTATGAATGCACCGATGTGCATCCTACGTGTGTTACTTATGTTGCCGCGTACAATTTGTATGTATTAATATTAACAAAAGAATAAGGGCATTGAGGTAGGCCTAGTTAGATTCAAATAATTATAATAGTTATTTGATAATTTTGTTGTTGTATCTGCATATGTTTTGGCACCTCCGTTTTTTAAGTCATATGCGCATGTTTGCAAACTTTAGTTGAAACGCTAACGTCCTGTAACGTTGAAGTTTTTCACAAGGATTTGGGAAACCTACCAAAACGTAAGTTGAAAAAAGTTGTTAAGCTTTAACGTTAGGCCTAACTGTTATATTTGTATGGTTTAGGCAAAAGTTAAGGGCATCAGTGTTAATTTTCTATGCTCTTTTGTGACCACTGTACTGTAGAAGAGGCTATGTATTTCCAACAAAAAACAAAGTTTTTTATTTCATAATTCCTTAATTGTCTCATATTTTTGATTTTTAGTTTTTAGGATTGCAGAACAATTTGCAATTACATCATCCATGTACAAAATTATAGGCAAGGCATTTTATGTTATTTTCCTTCAATTTTGATCAAAAGAGTGCCAATATTTTTGCATAATTTGTAGGTTTCATAGGTAGGGTTTCATGTATTTCCAAGTAAGTCAACTTGCCCTTAATAATGCCTTAAGGTAAGATTAGAATAATGATGTACATGTAACACAAAATTCCATCATTCTCTGTAAGCACAACATAACATTCCATTTTACACATCTTGGAACTAATTTTTTTAGTGGAATTAGGCCTAGGCCTTGTCCCATGACTACAAAATTTAAACTTACAATGAAATCTTGACACAATATCAAATTTAATTCATAATTACACTGGTAGACAGAAAACACAATTGCAGTTAATCCTGTTATAAAGAAAAACTATTAGCAAAGAACAAATATTTAAAAATTTCTAAATTTCTGAGTAGTTATGAGCAAAGTAAACAGACCTGGCAGTAGCTAAGGCCTAAGTATGGCTAAAAATTTAAAATTAAAACAAAATCACCCTCACAAATAGCATTACAATTTCTTAAAGATGGCAAAGAAAACAATATCGATGCTTGTTATTGGTGGAAAGCAATAGATTTGACAAAATTTCGGTGGTATCGGTAATTTTTCTATGAACTCGGAATTTTTGTAAAAGTTTTCCTTGAAACTGGTCTTTTCGCTCAACTGGTTTAGGTTTAAGATACTGTAAACTATTGGACTTCGGGCCTACGTTAGTCAGTAGGCCTACTCGGTCAGACATCAGTCTAAAGTTAACGGTGGAAACCGCTACATTGATCAGATAAATTCAGCATAAACACAAGTTTTGAGCTGACAGAAGAGGATCCAGGAGATTCCTAAAATCAGAAGATGATCTGTGAGTATAGTCGCGTCGTGATATATTCACGATGCACTCCTGTTTTGCGAACATTTTTCAAGATATTTAAATTATAGTTTTTCCTCAATGATTTAAACCTGCAAAAGGTCAATTACGCAACTATGAAACCATGATCTAGTGTGTACCCCTGGGTCTTAAAAACTTGGGCACATATAGATAAATTCAATAATTATGAAAACGACTAAAAATCACGAAAATTGTACCTACCTCGGTTACTAATGATACCTTCTCACAACCACAGGTGTTCCTACAGTCCTAGCGTTATGGCAACGTAGGCCTAGGCCTGCCTATCATCTAATACTCATAGGCCTAGGCTAGGCCCTCTATTTAATATACATTATAGGCCTAGGTTGACATAACATTAGAAACTGTGCTCACAACCGTGTGCGACGAAGTACTCTATCGAATACTGTACTGTCACTAGTCATCGATATCGACACACAGAAGTTTAGTTGATCTGTTGGTAGGTAGATAACGTTTTTTTCTTGCTGAATTGTATTATCATTTTCCAGTATTTTATCGCCCCAAACAAAATATATGCGCCAAATTGTGAAAGAGAATTAGAGAAATCCACTAACGTCTTCTTCAAGGAATTATGATTATTCAAATTCAATATCAAATTCTCCCTAACTTTGATCCTAAATGCCCCGATTTTATTGCATATTGTTCTAAAAATGTCCAATTGTTTCGATTTTTGGTCGTAAATCTGCCCATACACTCTAACGAGATTCTTAATCTAAATTTTTCCATTTTTCAAATTAAAAATAGACCGCCGTCAACAGGGGCGTAGCCAAATATTCTAATAACAAAGTTGGCAAATTTTGAAACTTCAGTCCACTTCACAGTAATTTCTCCGTAAGTACACTGCATGCAGACGTTTGATGGCCAATATTGCTTACAACGTTTCTATATATGAAGATATACAAGAACATATGAGGTTGAACAGTATTTTTTTTCAACATTATTTACACTTACAGTACATATGGATTTCAATACCTACATATTCTATATACAATGTGTCAGTTTGGGCTCTTCTTCTTCTGACCCAGTAAATTCAAAAGGGTATATCAAGTAACGCCTCGTAAAGATTTTTCAAATACAAAACTGATTTAAAGTCGGAATTTAACCATTTTTACAATATTTTGTTCTAATAGTGTCAATAAAGCCTTTGAAATTAGTTCCAACAACAATTCAATATGGATCAGACATTATCGAAAGAAAGATAAAGATGCAGTCATTTGTTTTGGATTGTGTGTGTGTGTGTGTGTATTAAGGGTGTGGGGTTCTAGAACGAAATATGATGCTGATGGCGTAAAGTGTTTTTCAAACTGATGAAAAAAGTAATTGGCCAAAAATCTGGAATTGGTAGCAAAAATTATTGACCTTTTTCTGACCTTTAAGCAACATTTCTGGGATTTTTTGCCTTTTTATGGAGCTGTTGGGGGAAGGTGTCGAACTCCTGGCTACACCCATGCTTATTGGCGTGGATTGTTTGTAATGATTACATTTAGGTATGATTTTAAAGAAAATCGTAGACATTGCGAAAATAACGAAACAATTCTTCATTGCATGTAACGAACTTACTTTCCCCTCTTCTATGACGTTTGCAAGCATCGCGATCAGTCTTATATTTTCTTGCCAAAGCAATCTCCAAAACCGTCTAAACAAGCTCCATTTGGAGCTGCAGAAATGTGACATTGTTAAAAAATGATGACATTGTTGAAAAGATGATGAGTATAAAAGAAGTCCGAACAAATTTTGGAAGGCACGTCATTTTCAAAACTTATTGAAAGTGCAAAATTGTTCATAAAATGTGCATTTTGAAATTGGGGGCAGATTTTTATTGAAAATGTAGATGTTTGATATTTCTCGCTTATTCGCATTTATGCTCAAACGGAAGAAATAATTTGGAGTAAGTTATCCAATGCAGGTTCTGCGTACATTTTCAATACAGTTACAACTACTAAAATATTATCTGTTCAAGAAGAAATTTATCATTTTTATGTTTCATTTTATGTTGCAATTTTCTTACTCACGAAGAATAAATGCATACTGAGATATAAATCGGAGGCACGGAACCGAAACTCATAGTTTTCTGTAACTCTATAAAAAAAAAATCTGAACTGAAAAAGATTATCAAATTGAAGGATTTGAAACCTCAACTAGATCGACGACTTTCGAATACAATGCATATTGTTTCAGTAATGAAAGAAGTCTACCCCAGCTACCTCGATCTTTATCAGAACCGAACGATAATCATTGTTGTATATCCCTTGTTGTAATACATACCTTGTGATGCGATGAATGTGATATTTCCATGTTGATCCTAAAAAGTAAGACATAGTAAGTTTTCATAAAATTTCGTTTAATGGTAAGTGCAGTCAATATTCTTTAAATCAAATGTAAGCGAATGTGTTAGCTAAATCCGGAAACCGCTACAGCAAACTACTGGGTGAGCAAAGTTCAAAGTCATGAAAACTTGTACACATTTTTGATGTGCCCTGCTTAAATCAATAACCTGTCAATGATACTGAAACCGAAACAACAGGGCCTTAATGATGAACTTGTGAAGCATGTGGAGTGAGTTTTGAAGCTTTTATCTTTTGAAAAGTGAAAGCTGCCATAAATAGTAAACACCACTTAACTGCTGGAAAGTTATAGTCTTACCTCGATATAATTAGCATTATAGTAATCTGAGTGTGGATCACCAGATAGCATCTCAAGCTTTACCCTCGCGTGGTCATCTGAAATAAAGGTGGTGCAACATTTAGTGTAAATGACAGAACACCAATTTTAAATTTCCTATATTTGGATAAACTGATAGTTATTTGTTGCTTTGTACTCTCATCACCTCATTCACCTTGTTTCATTAAAATCTAACTTAAAAAAAAAGGTTGTTTAACATAAACCTTAAGTTTATTATAATAAACAAGGGTCAAATATATATTCAGTCATATTGAGACATATCCTGCAATTCTTACTTACATAAGATGAATATGCGATTAAATGTGTTCATGATTTAATTGCAATCGTTAACACACTGCACCTTGCTACTTACGGGTGAATTTCATATCTATTTCTGAAATTGTAAAATGAAGACTTAATACAATAATATTAGTATCTTGTGTGATCATCGTTATTCATTTGTACTATTGCTATGTCTTTAAAAGTCTTAAATAAGGAACACGCATGGCATTGAAATTAATTGTTTACAACGACATTTAATCCATTCAGTTCTATGGAAATATGTAAAAACTGTAAGGTCAATTAAAGGCGTGTCTTTTGTGTATCACTTCCCATTTAAAAAAAGTGTTCTTTTAGGTGAATGTAATCATAACTTCATAATGAAAGTCATTAGTTTACAATAGGTTGACAATATTTGTATTCGAAAAAATATCTTATATCTCGAGTACTTCCATGAATATCTTTCTTGGTTATTTTCATTTCTTTCATTTGTATTTTATTGTTTTGTTTTTATTTACCATGTTGTAGATTATCAATTCTCGTTAAACTGAATTCTCAGGAAAAATACATCTAAAAAATTAAAACAATGATTAACAATATACGTTTTTTTTCTTATTCTGGTGCTGCTTTGAACAAAAATATGCTGAGAACGATTCACTCGTCAGTTTGCTTTGTACTGCCGATCGGGGGACTCAATAAGTCCCTGATCGGGAGACTCAAGCATGCGCACTGAGCTTACAGGGATATATGGAGGTCGCCATTATTATTGAGAAGTCTCAGTCATAGACACTTATCAGTCATTTCATTGAAGGTTTGTAACAATGTTTGCTTTGTTCATGTTTAATTTTGCGAAAGTAAAACAACTTTGTTACTATCACGCTGCGCAGTTATTGCTAAAAAAAAAACACAAATCCCCAAGTTATTTCTCATATTTTCAGAAAACAGGAGGCAGGTAGCTCAGTCGGCTGAGCGTACGGCTGTGATGCTGGAGGTCCCAGGTCCTAGTCCAACGGTGATTTATTTAGCGATTTTTCCAGATATGCAGAACGATATACGCTGACATCAAGCGCAGAAGTTTGTCTTCTGCATTACACCTCCTCCCACATCAACCTTTGTGAAAAGTGGCCAATGGATTTGGTGGCGTTCACCGTCCTTCAGGGGGAACGTAGCGCCGCCGGTCCCAATGTTAGGAGTTCCACCCCTGCTTGGTTTTCTGAATACTTCTCGAGCGTTAAGCCGTTATTCATCCAATTTCCATTCTGGCAAATTTATCGGGTACACACTGAAAACAAGTCATTGTGACTTACGTGTGCTTTCCCTGGCATATGCCTAAAAGTGAAATACAAATACAAAACGACTGCCTAATGGTTACACAAAATAAGAATTCATCACTTTACTTCAAATTTCTCGAAAACCGCACGGTGAATTTAAAAAGCGCATGGTGAAAAGATAATTCATATGCCACTATTTTAAATCGTGAAGAAAAATTTGAACCCTTTTAGTGGTTGAGTTCCCCGCTGTCGAAATGTTTCTGATTCTTATGTTATTCCTATGCAGGCTTTGAATGTGGATATATGCATTGAGGGATACTTTTGTAAAGGAGTTTTGTTTTCCTGATCGGAAGTACGAACCGGACTGCTAGTCTTTGTAGTAAATATGCGACTTGACAAAATAAAGTTAATAGATATGTTTGTTCATTCTTAAATGCTGGAAATGATACTCACATGAAAGAATATTCTTAAATCTATTTTCTGCTTGTTTTCAAGTTTCTTTGCAATGATTCACGACATCTGTTGACCCTGTGGAACTAGCTGTAAAGTTGACATCAAAGGAAATACGAACAACTAAACAAAATAGAGTACTTCAATTTAAAACAATTGGTAATTATTTTTTGATGTCATTAAATAACTTCTAAAACAATCGCCCAGAATATCCACCTGTATATTACATACACTGAATAAATCTTAAGTGCAAATTTCTTCATATACATATAAATGTAGATAGTATTTGTATACATTGAACGGACTTTTTGTATATGTAAATAGAAAAATAAAACAATTGTCTTCACCAGTAATAATTCAAAACACAACGCATAGTTACATTGTATTCATGTATCATGTTGTCGGTTTTGCTCCTTCTTTTCTCTGTGATGTAAGTTTCTAAAAGAAGCTGCATCAATAGGTGATACGTATGCAACATTACTATAAACATTATCGTTTGTAACATCAACATCCTCCTCATCGTCCTGAGTTGCATCATCTTCTGGAACAACATTTAAATCGTCATTTCGACTATTTGTCATCTCTGTAAGAACATTAATTATTTCATTAATGTATATTAAAAAAAATTCGCAGCGTTTTCAAGTGGATACCATTTAATGTTTACTATCTAAGTGCTTGCAAGGTGTATATCTGTATATCTGGACAATCATACACAATTTTATTGGATTATATGTCTACTCTTATAGAACAATCACATATTTTGTATTCAAATTCACTCGATATTCAAATATAAATTCACAAACAAAAAGTCGTCATGAAAAACAGCTGCCAGCGTATTAAAAGGGTATAAACTAGATAAAGAAAGGTTTTCATGTAAGTTGTTACTGGGAAGAGATGCAAAGTTGGAGAATATGTTATTAGGGAAGGGAAATGTACCAAGAAGTGGCGAATGGGATCAAATATAAAGAACAAAATAATTTGAAATAATGGCATATGAATTATATTTTTACCGTGCGCTTTTAAAATTCACCGTGCGGCATTCGAGAAATTTGACAAAAAAGTGATGAATTCTTATAATGTGTTTCTATTAGGCAGTCGCGCTTTAATAAGGTTTTTCGAAATTATGAGAAATAACTTGAGGATTTGTGAAAATTATTGAGCAATAACTGCGTGATAGTAACAAAGTAGTTTTATTTTCGCGAAATTGGACATGAACAAAGCAAACTATGTTACAAACCTTCAATGAAACGACTGATAAGCATCTATGACTGAAACTTCAGAATAAAAATGGCGGCTTCCATATATCACTGTAAGCTGAGTGCGCATGCTTGAATCTCCCAATGGGGGACTTATTGAGTCCTCTGATCGACAGTACGAATCGAACTGATTTTGTTCAGATGTTTTCGGTCTGTTATTGACGCATTACGAATATGCCATCTTTGTTCTTAATATGCAAACATATACTGTTGTCGGCAACACTAAATCTATATTGTTTTAACATTTTTCAGACAAAATTAAAGGGTACAATACCTTCATTTGTTGGAATATACAAATATCCAAAAGAATATTTCTTATTGCGAAATTTACCTTGAAGGAAAATATGTCTAATAAGTGGGAAAAGTACTGGTAACCTTGATTTGATTTGATCTGTAAGAATTCTTTGAATGTGCAAACGTGTTTTTATTCTATATGAATGATCTATTTTTTTGAAATTATATTTGTTTTGGTTACAACAAAATTATGTTTATTATTTTTTCAAAGTTATGTATGTTTTTATAACTGATTGAAAAAGAGAGAACAGAAATATAGAAAAGAAAAAAACTATATTGTTTTTTACGTAAACATCAGTAAATCAGAGAGCTTAAAATGGATGATCTTAACGGATATTCCATAACAACTAAGTCTGGAATAAAAATGAAATAGATAAAATCATATATCTAATCTCTTCTTTAAATGATTAGCTCAGAGGTCAAAGAAGTTCATCTGATACAAAGGAGGGATTTTAAAAGAAGAAAAAAAAAGAGGACAGAAATTATTTATAATCCTATTCGGTTAAAGAAATATTCAAAATTCTAAGCGAGGGGAGATAAGGTCCCGCTCGAGGACGTGTGCCACTGCGCTGTATAGTAGACTCGGTGGCAGTTATGCTTCCACCGCCTGTTTAAAGCGAGAAGTGGGGACGTTCCAGTTTCCTGACAATGATGTCCTTGTCCGTGGTGGCCTAGTTACGAGGCCACTTGAGCGGTGATCCAGGGACCTGGACCTCTTTGACGCCTCAGAGAGGGACGAAGAAGGTGAACGCCTGCATCTTTTCTTCTTCGAGCATTTGTCAGAACTAGACCGCGAACTCCCCCAAGTGGTAGTGTATGAACGGAGTTGGGCGGGTACTCGAATAAAGTATGTTCGACTCCGACAAGTGTTCTAGGGTAGCCTCATTTTTGAAAAATGACTGGTGTGGACAATCTATATTTACCAATTTACTTGTTTTCTTCATAATTTCTTCAGGTGGTAAATTCTAATTACATTACAGATTCTGTATAAATGCGTTCATAGGATAGACCTGTCCAATTGTTTTTA
Organism: Chiridota heheva; assembly: GCA_020152595.1. NCBI lineage: Eukaryota > Metazoa > Echinodermata > Holothuroidea > Apodida > Chiridotidae > Chiridota > Chiridota heheva. The sequence goes on from JAIGNY010003782.1 coordinate 245,034, forward strand.
AGCCACAAATTTTCAAAATACATAAGATTTTCAGGAAAGTGAGGATATGACATCACAATGAGCTGACATATGAGACAAAATTTAAATATATCCTGAATTGATTCTCTATTTTGTTTTTATCAAGCCCTCTTTCAAATAAAATGAACTTGCGTGACGTTTTGGGAAGTTCAGGCATATAAGAGGTTGTAAGAAAGGACTCTTATATCTTACCGGTGTTCTCATATACAGCAGGAGAGGATGTTTCTCGTTTCGTCACCTCAAATCTGTTCCTCCTGTGATAATTAGAGAAAAAAAATACAATCGAAATACATATCAATATTTTAAATCAGCTTTCTGTTATTCATTGATTAAAATATTTTTCAACGTATTCTTTGATTTTTTTGGTCGTCAAAATGTTTAAATACTAAGAAACTGAAAAAAGTAGCGAATTAGGATCAGAAAACTGAATGCTTGCATAAGGATTTGTTCTCTTTGTTCGTTTTACTTTCATTTTGGCTTCAATATAGCAGATTCGAATGTTAATAGCATAAATAAGTTTTTAAGTTGTTTTTAAATAAATTCAAATTGCTTATTATTTGTACCAAATACCTTATGCATGAAAGTACAGGCAGTTTATTCTTTTTAATTTGTTCCTTTATTCCAGTTTTCAAATAATGAGATTATAATTTTTAATATGATGTCGATTGGTGTGCTGGATTTCATGATCATTCTAAATTGTATGCCCCATAATGAACGACAGAGAAATGATATAAAGTAACGACAAGAAAAGTAACTCCAGAAATCTAGATTTTAACCGATATCGACCGATGTTTGTTTCAATAAACTTGTTAAGAATTAAGCTTGTGTAGCCTTTCAATCTGCCGATAGATTTTATGTATCCATTCGGTATTCCGGGAAGACATGTTATCTAACTGACTTCCATTTTCGCTAGAAATAATCACAAATTGAACAATAAATGCATAAAAATGGATTTTCAATTCTGCGACCCCCTTAAAAGTGGCCAAAGACTTAAACGAAGTGTGTAAAACAACACTTCTAAATATATAGGGTATTGAAAGAAGTGTTGCTAATTGCAGATTTGATCATTCAAACGAAATTAGAGCGACATCACACGATTTAAACTAATGAGGAAATTCTTTAAACAGTTCAGAAGATCTCCTGGAAGTAGAAAATCTCCTACTTTTGGGAAATGACTTCTTCATTTTAGGTCTTCTACATTTTAGCCACTTGACTGCAAGAAATCTCTCAAACTATTTTAAGTTTGACCCATACACTAACTTTATGGGAAAGCATGCGGGAATTATGGGTAATATTGCGTAATGGCGGCTTACAGAGCTTTTCCATCTGCTACATCATGGAGATATTTCATCCCTTTTTTTTATGAGATCTCCCGGACTGTTACCGCGATATTAAAATAATACAATCTTACCACCGGAAAAACATCACCAAGCAAACAAGGGTTATTATCAGTACTGGAATTAAGCCTGCATCGAAAGCAAGCATTGACACGGAGCACCTGTTCAAATCAAACAAAAGTATTAAAGGGGCAGGTGGAACATTAAATGATTAATAGAAAAATAACCTATAAACAGTTTTGGAATCAAGTTTCCTTTATATTTTACAAGTATAAAACTACGTGTTATATTTGCTCTTATTGAAGTTAGTTCATTACATCAAAGTCACTTTCCGGCGATCTAATGTATATCCCGCATTCCACTTTGGGTTTCGTAAAGTGTATTCAATGTGCAAACATATGAATAAAATACCTCCAATATTATCCCTTTTTTGTTCAGGAATCGTAATGACCTTAAGAGGTAGCAAAGTGTTGTTTCCTCCATTGGTTTCATAAGTGATGTAAACCTGAGTTTCATTATTAATGTTTTTTAAGACATGCTCAGCCGACTTTCCATCTCTTTCTTCAACAAATATGTTTAACTGGATGAGTTGTAGTGAATAAAATACTTCGTGATTACCACTGCTGCAGTTTGTGGATGGAGCCTGTGATAACATACAGATGAATATTGCTAACAAGCGATAGATAATCATATGGTAGTTTGCAATTGCATACTCGCTAAATTATAAACCTATCGCTGTGTCAAATTCCACAGTTTAACAATTAATCATAATATGCTATTAAAATTCGACTTAAATAGAAACCTTGTGTTGTCAGACATATTTAGAGCGGAATTGTAAAAAAAGATATTTCAAATTAAACTGATTAACGGCAAACAAAGTGACTTACTTTCCATGTGACTTCGATCTGCAAAAGTCCTTGGTTGTATGATGCATCGGCTTTGATACGTTCCATTGGTGCTAGAATTAAGCACAATTACTGTATTCAAATGCTTAATCACTTAATTATTCTCAACGTGTTACCTGTACATTGTCTGTTCAGAAGAGAAGGACTTTCTAATTTATATCAAATTAATGAAAACGAGAGGAGAAGGTTGGGATGAAAAGAAGAACTTTTCTACTAGTGTTGTCTGTAGAATAATAACCATGTTGTTGTAAGAAAATAGCTATTTCATAAATTAAAGAGCCACAATAGGTTTAGTAATTTTGATGGACAACTCCAAATTAACGCAACAAATTTGGTGAATCTGTTTTCTATTTGTGTTTTTAAAGACATTGTATTTAGCTTGCTTTGAACTGTTCAAACAAATACAAAAGATAAATGATAGATTCATGATTAACCTTTTTTTGGGCACATTTGCTTTTGAACTGTTAAACAGAAAAAGGAAATCATACCAAAAATAAACACAATGACTTTCATACCAAGACATTGAGTTGAAACCTTTATTAATGGTCCTATTGACCCCTTCCATTCTCTCCATCGCGAACGGCTGTTATACTGAATTGGTAACAGGTATCCGGGTTAAGACTTTGGAATGTAAAGGATATATTTTCGTCTGTAGCGGGGATCCGTTCTTTCTTTGTCCATGGTGAGTCATGTGGTGTACTTTTCCTACAATATTGTATATATTCAACGATAGGAGGATCACCTACATGAGTTACATCTGACCACTTATACCACACTAAAGTAATGTCAGAAGATGTGTTGCTGATCAATGTTGGCCGTTTCATTTCTGACCAATCTGAAACATGAAAAATAGTGAGCTATCATCATATATATTTCTTATACAGACAGTAGATTGTATAAAAAGTTTTTGCTTGATGTTAGTATATTCAATGTCAAACGTCACCAAAAGAAAGAAAGAAATGAATTTTTCGGCGTTTTTTTTTTTTTTAAATTATTTTCTAGCAATGTTTGCTCATAGTAGATCTTAGCATTGAAGAAATCCCTCTTTATTGCTATTTTGTAATAACTCATAGAGCTTAAGAGATTGGTTGAAAGTGCCTGTGTATAATATTTCCACTGTGAAAATGAGGAAGCTTTTGGTGCGACATTAATACATTAAGAAAAGATAACTATGCGAGAATGATGCTAAGATTAGAAGTATATACTCAACTACGAATACTATATGCAACCATAAGTTCCAGTTGTCTTTGATTTCCAGTAAATATTTGCTATCAGCTTTAATGCTTCAGAGAAAGGGTCTCCAAAGATTTGCGATTTGGCAAAGCAAATATATTTTAACTACCGGACCATTCTTCCTTTTAGGACACTTTTGAAAAGATTTTAGTATTTGCGTTCCAAAGAATTAACTCATTGTTATATCAATCATGTCAATGTTAGCCAAACTCTTATCAGTAGATAAGTTGTTTACGTGATTTAATTTGACCTCAAGGCCGTTTTTACTATCTAAACAAAATGAATATTTATAGAAACTCAAATTTTATGAGTTGATTGAACAATATTTTTACCTTTTCTGCTCATAGTGATAAGAATAGCAATAAGATGATCAAAAGATGAATTTGCAACAAAAATATATTCTGGGATAGTGCGATAATTGTAATTCTAACTGTATTTAAGTTTTTTGTTTTTTCTTCAAACCAAGCTTAACTAAAAAATTAATTCAGCTCTCATCTTTCATGATCATGTAAAGTTATATCAATATCACTTTAAGGTTAGTTATACTTCTTTTGTGATTATCATTTAAGCTTTGTAGAATTGTGAAGATGTTCAAGGTAGCACATATTGGGCCAACGATGGTCATGTATTTATTGACCTCAGTTGGCATACGTAGGGCTTAATTTGAGTGGGCATGCCAACGTTGAATCAACATTCTATTTTGTTTGTTGAAAGTGTAAAGGTCTGCGTCGCCCCTGCAAGCAGCAAAGCTTCAAAGAACATTGTGCCCATGGAAGCCCAACCTTAATTGCAAGTTAACCAACGTTGGCCTAACAAAGTTATGTGTTCCCTGCTTGTCATCTCAACATAAAAAGTGATATCCATCTTAAGAAATATCCTAGACCAGTTAATTACGCTCGACACCGCTATTCGGGAATCCTTTGCAAAAAAGCAACACCTTATTGCCATCTATTTCGACCTCGAGAAAGCTTTCGACACTATTTGGAAATACGGCATTATCCGCAAACTTCGCACCATTGGCCTCAGAGGCCACCTCCCCATCTTTATTCAAAACTTCCTCTCACCCAGGAAGTTGTAAGTTCGTATTGGCCACACCCTCTCCAACCCCTACCATCAAGAAGAGGGCGTCGCTCAGGGCAGCATCCTCTCCCTTTTTCTTCAACTTGAGCATTAACAACATCACGGACAACCTTGGCCCCAACATCAAAGGTACCCTCTACGTGGACGACTTCACCATCTTCTACTCGTCCCCCAGCTTTCCTCTTGTCAAAGATAGGCTCCAACTCAGCCTCAACTAGCTGCAAGTCTGGTGCAACAATAACAGTTTTAAATTCTACAAAGACAAGACAGTCTGCATGCACTTCTGTCATTTCAACAACCTCCACTCCAACCCGAACCTCGTGCTCAATGCCAATCGCATCCCTAAAGTTAAACACACAAAGTTCCTGGGTTTAAGTCTAGACCAAAGCTCTCCTACAAGCAAAACATCACCAACCTGAAACAGAAATGCAACAGCTCCCTCAACGTTCTCCTCCTCCTCTCCAACACCATTTGGGGTGGGAACCGCCATGCTCTCTTCAAAATCTTTAGGCTTACCATTCGTGCCAAGCTTGACTACGGCAATATTGTCTACTGTGTCGCTCACAACTCATACCTCAACCACATCAACACCATCCAAAATAAAGCCCCCAGACTTTGTCTGGGTGCCTACTGGACCTCCCCAATCACCAGCCTTCATATTAAAGCCAACGAACCCCCTTTCTGCTAAGGTTTTAGAAAGTTTAGCCTCGTCTATGCTTTTAGAGTCCTCACCAATACCCAGAACCCTGTTTACAACCTCATTAGGTACCGCAATTTCTCCACCCTCTTTGATAGGTCTAAAACCCTATCCCCTCCCTTTAGCTTACGCATTAAATCAGACCTCCTCCATCTCGGCATCAATCCCGCTTCTCTTAACACCTTCTCCTGGCCCACTTTTCCTCTTTGGGCCACCCCATCCCTTCTATCCACCTTGGCCTCTCCACTCATCACAAAACCCATACCACCCTAACCTCTTCATCAATCTCCATAACCAATTAAAAGACCAACTCCCAAACTACACCTTCATCTATACTGATGAATCCAAGGAAGGCGACAAGACAGCTGCTGCTGCCGTCATCCAAGACATCACCCTCAGTAGCAGCCTTCCCGACTACTCATCTATCTTTTCAGCCAAGGCAAAGGCCATCCTCCTCGCCCTCAACTTTATTGAGAACTCCCCGCTTAGCCACTTGCTATCTTCTCCGATTCCAGGGCTGTTCTTACTTCTTTACTCAATCTTAAATAGGATCACTTCATATCCCACCTCCTCATCCGGTAACTCATTTTGCCCACCCTCTGCAGAATTGTTTTTTTTTCTTCTGGATACCCAGCCATGTTGGCATCCCTGGCAATGACAGGGCTGATGCAGCTGCTAAGCTTGCCCTCAACCTCCCCCTACCCCATTTCCCAAAACCCTTTCTGACATCAAACCGCTTATCGTTTCCGTTGTTCGTACCTGCTGGCAAACCTCATGGGACTCCCAAATTGATAACAAACTCCACGTCATCCAGCCCACCATTCCGATCAAACTCACCATCAACAACTTCTCTCGTGTCGACAACGTTCATATTACCCGTCTTAGAATAGGTCACACCCACCTCACTCATTCCCACCTTCTTATTGGCTCCCCCAACGCCTCTGCAACAATTGCCATTGCACCCTCACAGTCCATCACGTTCTCCTTGCTTGCCCCCTGTACAACCTTCCCTCGCTCCCCACAACTCAATTGCTGAGTTCTTCCAAAAAAAACTCTGGATAAAATTATCTCCTTCCTTCATTGTGCTTCCCTCTACAACCATATTTAGTTCCCCTATCCCACCTCCCCTCTCTACTTTTTTTTTTTTTTTTACCCATGCACCTCCTCTCTCTTTACCAGCTTTCTGACTGTTGGTTCTTGTATTTCTCTCATGCTCCCCCTGTTTCCTTTCCTTCCTACCTCTAGAATGATCTAACCTTTCAGGCACAATTTGACCCTCGTTGTCGTGGTGTCGTTAAGATCAAACAAACAAACAAACTAAAGAAATGCCTTTACTTTTCTGCCACTGTCAGCCACACAAATCAGTTTGTCATCTGGTTGGTTGACTGAAACATTACGCTTTTTCTGCTGCTTGTAATTGTTTAATCAGTCGTTGTTATTATTCCGCTACTATCAAATTGATATGATGAACTGGATAGAGAAAGATTGTATCTTGATAAAGAGTCAGTAGATCCCGAGAATTCGCATGTGCACTGCACAGATTGTCCAGGATTGAGTGTTGATAGTGGTTCATACATTGCGATGCCTTGAATAAGAAACGTTCATCTTAAGTTAGATATTTCAACGTAGGCCTACACCTACGTAGTTGGACTCAATTTTCCAACAGTTTCCAATAACCTATTCTACCGTCGGTCGGTAAGACTTGATTTTAAAGGAGCTTGTAAATATTCTTATTATTTCTTTTATTTCTTTTGTGAAATTTCATGAAAATCTCTTTCAATCTTTGGGAAATTACCTACATTTCCTGAAAATTATTTGTATTTTGGGGCAATTTTAGTTCGATTTTTGGTCAATTTTCTGGAAATTTTCTTCAATGTTTGGGAAATTTTTCTTCGATTTTCGACCAATTTTCTTACATTTTCGGAAAATTTCCTTCAATGTTTTGAATATTTCTGTCAAATTTGGGCAATTTCTCTGGTTCTGAAGTTTGAAACTACCCCCTCCCCTCCGAAAAAGTTCCAAGATGTTTCATTACTTCAATTATAACCAGAACCACCTGCTTGTGATTTTCTTAGATCCGCTCCTGATATGACTATATTTACCAAACCCTCTATAAAATTTGTATCTCGGATTGGAAATATGTGTATAAAATAAGTGTATGAAATATAAATCTACCAAACTTGCTTGACATGGTTGTTGCCTTGATTCAATCCAGTTGTCTAAACAACCTAGCTCCGGTACATTCTCCATTGCTGTTGTCACAAAATGAGTTGTTGCAATGACATGGTTGGTCACAATCGGCGCCGTAGAAATCCACCAGGGTTGTGCTTGGTTATACGATAATGTTGTTCACTGAAATTTAATGGCCTTTTCTGTTCTTGTTAGAAAAGCTCTAAATAAAGGAATGTTTCAGTGGTCACAAAAGTTAATTTCACATGTTGGAGGTCAATTAAGAACAAAGTAAAATACAATCCTTCTTATAACGAGTTATTAAAGTTGTTGTTACAATTGTATACAATTAATTGTGTATTACACATCACACAATCAAACCTAAAATCATTTTTCGTATTTTTTGAAAGATATCATTTATCAGCGTTTCTGATCTCTTTTGACGTGTTTATCTACTGATCAATGTTTAATTTCACGTGCTCACGAGCTATTCATGTAATTTCTATTGCATTTAATACGCACAACGTACTGAAAACATACCCATTGTTAGAATTCCCAATTTAATTCAGTACCTGACATCAATCAAAATGACTTAGGACCACTTTAAAATGACAAAATGTTGATCTTCAAAATGAGTGCTCTATTATGTTTGATATTGCAAATCCTATAGGAACATTGTTGATGTAGCACCTGTTATACATATCAGAGGACTTTCGCTCCTGCAGGGATTAATAGTCATCTAATGAAACTGAATCAAAGTTTATATAAATTTGATCTAGTTTTTGCTAATTCCAGTAACCTGTGTGCCAAAGAAGGTCTCAAGTTGGCTTTCTGCGGCACATTAAAATGTTTGTACTTTGTGATATATTATCAATTTTATTCAATGCTATTGCAAATCCAATATTCACCTGTTTGGTCGGGTATCTCTCTTACGAATTGTAATATGTCATTTTAAATCCCAAAAAAGAGGTTTAAGAATTATCTTGTAACGCTCAATGGCACGAGCTTTCCATGATCTCTTCATTGAGTGCCTTTACCTCAGAAATGCATGATATGCATGAATGAAATGGCACCAAACTATTTTCGCAACCAGTTCAACCATTCTGCCAGCTGTGTGGTTGACAAGAACAAGCCGAGGATCGATTGCGTAGATTATCAAATTGTAAAACAAACATATACAAGAAATCGTTCCTATTTAGAAGAAGTAAACTATCATAGAACAATTTAGATAATGAATTGGAATGCAGTCATTCTTTAGATATTTTTAAGAGACAAATCAAACAACTGATATACTTGCACTGCCCAATCAAAGCTTTTATTTTTAAATTCTTATCTTTTTATTTCTTTTAGGATTATTTTTCCGTTTATGATTTTACATATTTCCATTTTTACCTAAATGGTTACACTTTTACTAGTTTACATTTTTTTATATTAAATTATCATCTTTTTTTATTTTCAATCTTGTTTTTGTGTTTGTATATCTTATTTAAGAAATAAACTGCATTTGCGAGCCAATTGTTGAGTAATATAGCCGGAAATCCCAAATAATTTTAAAAATAATGGGCGAGGCGAAATCAATTTACTTCTATTCTAACTTTATCTTGTAAATAGCTTTATTTTGCTTTCATCAATTTTGAACTGTAATACAAGTATTTTGCAATATAAAAACAATATTTCAGAAGAACACATTTATGATTTATCACTACAGAAAGAAAGTCCCATCGTTACTTGGCGAGAAAACCAAATAGCAAACAAAAAAAGAAAGGTCAAAATTATAATCTGCCAGTGTCACAACTCGTACCGAAGGCCAGCTGTTAACACTAACGGGCTAGGTTAAGCGGTTTGGTTTATAAGTCATTCGTGTCCCGTTTAATTGAGAATAATAATGGTAATTCATTCTGACCTAGCTGTTGTCGGAACAGAAACGACTGTTCTTGAATAACGTCTTGTTGTTCTCAAGTTTGTCATAATAGAAAGGTTTGAGCACTTTTGAAGTTGTTGAACTTAGCATAGCGTTTAGGTCTATGGTTTATGTACTGCTATGCTAGGCTAGTAATGTTACAACGACATTAGTCTGTACTGTAGGTACGTGCAGTGGAATTTTTACGCAGCAATTCAATTGTGTTGTAAACACTTTTTCATAATCTTAGGCCTTACAAATAAGACTAACTTGCTTCTAGAAAAAAGTAAAAGAGACAGTGACACGTTTCATTTCTAGTAATATAACACATACTTGTTTGGTAAAGTACAAGTAGCCATGTTGAACTTGTATTAGTGTTACATTGTAGGCCTACAGATTGAATTTACATTTTGATTTCTAAAAATGCTCTTGCTTTTATTGCATATTCTTGTTTAAACTGTGCACATTTATTCCGTGATAGGATAATGTATATTTTATGACGGAATAGATGTCAGTGTACATGGTGTAGGCTCGTGGAGGAGAAAATGGAAGATGTTGCCTGGACTATATGTTGTTGCTCAATCTAAATCTGGCATAATCAACTTGTCTGCAAGTTTGTCGTTGCTGAAATTGAGTATTTTCGCATAATTTATTTTAGTACGTAGAATTAATTGAATCCATGGTTGCTAGAGGTGGTTGACCTAATGAATGTAGGAGTTACTCCACATTAGAAACTGTCAAGCTAATGAATATTCAACTGACCGGAGAGCCATCATTGGTTCATTTTTCCATCTACTGCCCGTTCGTTGAGTAGTAACCTGGCCGCTTCCATATGCAAATAAGGCTTGTCAGCCGATCAGGTAGCTTGAAATGGATAACCGGGAAGTAGGAGTGATACAATCTACTATTTATTATTGTATGTTTCTTTTTAAAAGTTTGACATCATGCTGTGCTTTTCTCTCAATTCCCTGCGTAAGATCATTTCTTGAGCTGAACAGGCTACTCTAATAAAAAATAAGTAAATAGATTAATACAATTTTGGTTTTTAAGTATTCATTGTAACTCATGCATGCATCCAAACGAGTCTCAAATTTTATTGAGTGAAAACAAATGTATGAGGGTCTCCCTAGAGGTGTGAATAGTTACAGCATACCTAGGGTCTACTCCCATGCAGCTTTTACTGGCGGTCACTGTTATATTGCATGCAAAACCCTACCTTACATGAGTTAGCTCGCGATGGGTATCGATCGAAGGATAGTTTTTTTTTATTTTTATTTTTCTTCGGAAAAGCCGGAGTCAAATAGATCTGAGCTAACAATTTATGTCTTTATTATCTTGACAACATAAATACTTGAAAATATCACATGTATTATCAAATTTACGTTTAAAGAATTGGCATTTTGCATGAAATGGAATACGATACTTGCACCAAATTCGAAGAGACTTTGTAACTGCTTTCTCTTTGACTTTTACTCTACTGGCTTTGCAATGGGTAAACATATCTGTTGTCAAAATCAGCAATCAAAGGTAGTGAGACTAAACATATGTTTATTACAATTTACATGTATTCAAATATCTGCTTTTAACTTTTGCTGTTCATGATGATACTTAATTGCAGCAAGAAGGAAGTGATTTCAAAATGTACATTTTTGCACCACGAAAGCGTATCCTTCAGGTCCGAAGACGAAAACCGGAAGAAAGTTTAAACGAACTTCATCAAGCGAAACTGCTATCTCAATTTAGTTTGTTACCTTCTTTGCAATAATTACAATCAGAACATGACTAAAAAGGGAATCGTCTTTTCTTTTTGAACAAACGCATTAAACAAATGAAAGATAACAAATTGTACACTTTGAAATAAAGGACGCCTGTGTTTATTGATGCTTTCAATTAACAATTTTAAAGCATTTGAAACCTTTAAGCATCGATGAAAAATAGACAAAAACTTGTACTTAATCAATCTTTTCCTGATTTTATTCAAACTTATTTTTAGTGACGGTGTGGTTACCATTGCGCTATTTAGTGCACAGATTAACTTTTACATACATTACGCCAGAAAAACATCTGCCTGCAGAAAATACAATTCTAAACAGTTTTAATTCACCAGTATCCCGTAGCTGCGCAACACATCATACGGGGTGGGAAATGCAATCGGGAGTAATTGCTTAGTGGAGAAAATGTCTTTAAAATTCTCTTAACCTAAAAGAGTTTAGCCCCTTTCGTCTTTCGTCCCGATACGCATCGTTAAACCAGAACATCCATGCCAATTGCAGTTTTCACAAACTACCATAACAATCAATAGATCATTGTTGCGATCGTTACTAGAGTTCTTTAGCGTATATGTATCAATATTAGCTAGCGTAAGTTTTCTTGTGGACTTAGTTTCACAGTAGTTGTTCTGCTCCTTAAAGTTTTAAACAGTCAGACCCGACCTAATAAATAACCAGGTCGGGTCAGATTTTTCCTCTTTATTTTCTTTATTCTGAAAACCTTAGTTGTTGTGAAAGTTGGTGCTGAGTATCATATTAGCAATGGATGAAGTCCTTATTGTGTGATTATTTTAATTAAGATAAAGTGGTCTCACTATTTGCTACAGTAAGTTTGTGGTTATGATTTGCTAGCACCTTTTATTAAGGAGAAGGACACGTCATAATTAGTTGTTTGGATTCCGTGCAAAATCATCTTTATTTATAGTTTAATGACGTTGGTATTCTCTTGTAATAAATAATTTGTTAAAGACAAATTTACAAATAATCTATGAATACCGCTGTAAGAGCTGCAATAATTTCCTCGATTCCTATCACCTGCCGGATGATAGTTCATGAGACTTTAGAAATGATGATCATTTTGGTTGAAGTTTTAAACCAATTATTATAATAAAATTTGAAAAAAAGGTACAAAATAATAGAGTAAACCTTAATCAAGTTCTACTTAGTCAGAAAATTTTGATTTGGGTTAAATAAGTTCTACAGAAATTTTACGAAGACACGTAAAAGTCATGGGTTTGCGCCAGAGCACCGTACCCAAAGTAAAATAATCAAATTAAGATAAATAGTTTCATCTCTATTGTGAAATATTGTTCTATTGTTTTCATATTACCACAGTAACCCTAGAGGCTGATGAAGACATTGACATCGACTTTGGGCCTATCACACAAACCATAAGTTTGAGAGGCCATCAAGGAACAGATGGTTAGAAAGGTCACCCGAAGAGTGGAAAGAGGGAACCATCATAAAACTACCCAAGAAAGGCGACTTGAGGAACTTCAATAACTGACGTGGTAACACCGTATTTATTATCCCTGACAAGCAAGATTTTCCGAAGAATAATACTGAAGAGACTCTCCACAGCTTCTGACAACATCATTCGCCAAGAACACGCTGGCTTTAGGAGAGGAAAATCTTGCATCGACCACATTGTTTACTTACAGGCAGATACTTGAACAGAGTGTGGAGTGGAATATCACCATATACACCACATTTGTTGATTTCCCAAAATGAATTCGATAGTCTACACAGAGATTCCCTCTAGAACATTATTCACTACTTTGGAATTCCACAAAAGATGGTGAATGTCATCAAGGCTCTCTAGACCAACTTCCATTGCCAGGTTGCACATAACAATTACCATACAGAATGTTTTGACATAAATCCTGGGATGGATGCATACTCTCACCATTTGTATTTCTTCCAGCAATCAACCGCCCTATGAATGAAGCCACACATGGTCACATCAGAGGCATCAGATAGACACTAACATCTAGTTGGAAGATCTGCACTATGCAGATGACATCACACTCCTCTCTAGTGGATACAAAGTTGCTCAAGACAAGTTAAACAAATTATTATCAACAGCAAGTAAGATTGGGATCAGTTTGAACAAGAACGCAAGAAAGCTTATGCGAATGAACGATAATACCTAAAACCCTGTTACTATCAACAATGTTGAAGAGGTTGAGTAATTTCTATATCTTGACAGCAAAGTGTCTACAGACGAAGACTCAATCACAGATGTTCTGCCAGAATTACAAAAGCCAAAGTCTTTGTCATGTTTCAAGCAATATGGAGATCCAGTATCCATAGCTTGAAGACCAAGTTAAAGATTTATAAGAGTAACATCCTTGGAGCGTTTCTCTATGGCAGCGAGTGCTGGAAGCTGACAGGAAACACGCAAAGATCAAACATAAACTGGAAGTTTCTTCACTATATCTTAAAGGTATTCTGGCCAAACAAAATATCAAATGAAGAGCTCCACACAAGAACATTCTCCACATGCCTAGCAGACATAATAAAACAAACGAAATGGGGATGGTTTAGACATATGTGTCGAATGCCCCAGGTGCTCCTCCAAAAATAACACTAAACTGCTTAGTAGATGGGAAGAGAAAACATGGTCGGCCTAATGGAACATGGCCAAGAACCGGAGATAAGGGAGTTGATAGAAATTGGTTTTACCTTCGACACTATCGGCAAGCATGCTGCCAGCCGAAATCAGTGGATATCTTTTGTGGATGCCTTATGTGCCTCTCGAGGCACAAAGAGGACTGAATGAATGAATGGTTAGGGAGTAACCAAAATTTGGCAAGCTCTTCATAAATATTTCTTGTACTCAGTAGCCTGGAAATGGGGCAAAAATTCCAAAACATTCCGGATACAAGTGGGAAAATTGCACTGTTAGATTAGGATTCCATCCAAAGACGCTGCTAATCGGGAAATAGTCCCTTTCATCCAATTTTCGGGAAATCTTTTCAAAGTAAAATGGCAGAGGGTTAAAAAGCAACGGGAGAAAATATGTCCCGTTCTTACATCACAAGAATAATACACAAATTTGCATGTTTGCCCATATTTCCGCAAAAATCTACAAAAAGCTGGGAAATGGGAAATTTTTAACGGATTTTGTTTTCTTCATGCTTTTTAGTGAATTATAAATCGATTTAGTTTATGTTGCCCCGAACTGTTCATATGCCTTCAAAAATATTCATGGCAGCATACAGGTACCATCTGACTGTCTGAAGAGAATAAACTACCACAAAATTACAGAACTAGAGTAGGATCCTTTACCATCAGCTTATTATATACTGGTAGTAGAATACACCATGTGTTTGTTAATATAATTCAGTGTCCGTGTACAAGTGCTTTCTTATCTTAAAGTTTTCGTGTTATAATTTTTGATAAGTAATGGATGCTAAGGTTTATATTCCCTTCATTACTGTAATAAAAATGCCATGGCTTGGCTACAATTTTCGGGCAACATTCTTCAACTATCTGGAATTATTTTTACCTAATTATGCCAAATTTGACTAAACTTTTCACTAAATTTACCAACATTTCCACTAATTTTACCAAATTTTCTAAATCTTTTGTCATAATTTCCCAATTTTACCTCTCAAACGGGAAGAAAGCACGCAAGTGGGAGATATACGACTTTAAAGTGCGGCCATCTTGGATTTAATTTATGACGCAAAAGTCAGATGACCACCCACTGCATGGAATGAGACCAACTTTTTTCTAAATATAGTGATTTTCTATGAAAAAGATTGTTATTCATGTCTTAGACACTAATGATTACAAACGTTTTCGGTCCGTATCCAACTTACTAGCCTTATATTCAAAATCTGCGAGAAAAGGATTACCAACCAACCTAACAAATACATTGGAGACAATTGTCTTGCTGAGACTTTTCAATCTGCATATCGTCGTTTCCGTTCGACTGAAACAACACTACGTTGAGTTCAAAATGACATTGTGAGTGCATTACACAATAAGCAAATGGTCGCCCTCGTGTTATTAGACCTTTGTGCAGTGTTTGAAACTTTAAATCATGAAATTCTGTTGAATCGTTTGTCCGCGCGTTTTGATGCTCTTGATTGGATAAAATCATATCTAGAAGACATATCTCAACAAATCACTGTGAATGGCATTGACTCAGACCCTATCCAACTAGGTATAGGCGTGTCTCAAGAATAATAATTGTATCAAAAAAAATTAAATTCGGACTCTCATGTTAAGATATTGCTCTTGAGAACTGCATTAGAGACATTAAGAGCTGGATGATGCTAAACGTTTTAAAACTAAATGATGAAAAAACCCTTTGAATCCCTTTTAATTGGTAGCAAGTGCAATATCAGGAAAACACCAGCCATATTAATAAATGTCAATAATGTTACTATATGTAATTCTTCTAAGGTAAAACATTTAGGTGCAATATTTGATACTGAAATGTCAATGAGAAGTTTGTAATGGCTAAGTGTCAAAGTGCAATGTATCATCTGCGATCAATTACTCAGATTCGACATTTTCTTGATGTTGATGCTGCTAAAACCCTATCCATGCTCTTGTGATGTCTAGAATAGATTATGCAAATTCACTTGTAATTGGTGTTAACAAATCGTATATTCATCGTTTACAAATAAATACAAATTTTGCAGCAAGACTGATAATACGTACTGACGTACGGCTTTCGGAGAGCACATAACACCCATTTTATTTCATCTTCATTGGTTTCCAGTTGATTATCGTGTGCGTTTTAAGGTTTTAGTTCTCTGATTTAATTTTTTGCAAGGCACTGCCCCTTATTATATAAGCAATTAAATCAAACAATCAACTGATAAAGGATTGATGGTTGACGAGTTTAATCAACTAATATCTGAACATCGCGGAAATAATTAAGTTCTCGAATATCACATGCAACTTCAATTTCATTTAAAACAGATAATATTTTTAAAAACCTGGTGAAATGCTGAAAATCTTTGAATTGTAAGGATATTCGTACGTGTTCTCCGTAGGTTCTTTGCTCAAGCTATTACATAAGTTTTCGCAAATTTTATTTGCTAAGGAGTTGGCCAATTGGAAACGACCACCATTGATAAAGTACCATTAACAAAATTCCCGGTTACAGGTACAATAGCTGACATTCTGAGATCGTAATTTAAAAAGTTTATTTTCAAGTGTGGCTCGCAAAATATCAATAATGACTATCTGGAATATACTTTTTCAAAAGATATCTGAAACTTGACATTTTTGTAGCCATCTTAGAAAACTGAAACAGCCACAACATCATAAAATTATTGTTTCATTATAAAGCTCAAAACATAAATCCGTAACTTTGAAACGTACAATAACTCACAGGACGCCTTAAGGTTGCATTTTTAGTGTTCAAACAATAATGGCGACCATTTTCGTAGTCAATTTGAATAATGTAAACTGCCATAAAATCTAAAAAAGTCATAAAGTCTATTATGGTTATACCATTCTTCGTCCAAAATCATACAACAGAGAGCATTCTGGGATTAAATACTCTTAAAGGTTTCGTACCTTTAATACTATAATTTCAGTGTTTGAAACTCATTTCTGACACTATGGCCGCTATCTTCGATAATGTGAATAGCCATCATAGAAATAACAATTATTGCATTCTTAACCCCAAAGAAGGGCATATGAGCTTTCTGGCAGAGAATGTCCAAATGATTGCGGCCATTGTGGATATGAATTCCCTTCTAACCCCTTGTATATATTACGATGAATAGCATTACAATATTTCCCTGTTTTTACTATGAAGAAGACCATTTGGGACGCCATCTTTGTTTACATCCACCCGATGTTTAATCTACAACCATCAAAAATGTCTAGTTTGGCAATTTGATTTTTGTAACTGATTTATTTTAAAATGTCTTGAAGTTATTTCGATAATTGTCAAAACAGTTGCAATGAACATACAGATAATCTGCTGGATATTTACAAGATCTAATAGATGCTTAAACAAAGATCGCGCATGCTCCCTTCACCCGATTACTAATCCAATTGATAATCTTTTGAATAGCCATGGACTGGGCTTCTTTTATACATAACCCCTAATATTAGTATGCATTCAAAATACAATCTCTAGCAAAATTCGAATGGAGGAGGACGTTAAACGTGGATTGCCGTAGTTCTTACATTTGTTCTGAAATATGTGATCTATATGTTTCCACTAGTGAATTTTCTACATTATGAAGATAAGAATTTACGTAGGTAATCTATAATATCTGTTTCTATACTATAAAATAATCAAATTACTTCCTAAAATAGCATTGCCACTATTAATTCAAAAGCACATATATCCACAGCTCATTTTGATGCACTATTTAGTTTCGGATAATTACGCTCTGTGTAACTTCTTCCCAGCGATAAAACCACAAAATATTGCATATGCTTGTCTTTATTCTATGGCATTATGATAACATTAACAAGTACAACATCACCACAAAATTAATTAGGTGTAATTCACTGTAAACATGTTAGTCATGTCCACTGAAAATTCTTTGGATTACAAAAGTTATTAAACGCTGAGTAACTTTTCATCTGAGTAGTCAACAAATTAAATCTTCCATATTGGATGAAAATTTGTCAGAAATTGGCATATTCACTCCATGTCACTGATGCGGCCAGCAAAGCGTAACATAAAGCGTATTGCTCCTGCAAAAGAAGAGTGGAAAATGTCACCAAAATAATCACATTTATCATTCTCTCTCTTTTTAAGTAGCATAAACTTACAAAGTTGATTTGACATAAGATAACATAACTAGATGACGGGCTAAGAAAGGTTAATCACCCCATAAAAAGCTCAAACTAACACCATTACCACCACAAACAAATCAAAGACGCCCAAAGTTAGTAAAGAACTTATAAATGTTGATTTTAAAATTGTGAACAGAATTGGAGCTAACTACCCACTCAGGCAAACCATCTAACTCATTAACAGCTCTTTTCGAAAAGCTAAAACGCTGAATATCTTTCCGTGAGATCTCTTTTGTCAACTTCAAACTGTTACCACGTGTCACATGAGGATTAGCTGAAACATGCGAGAATTAAAAGAAAGTCAAAGCATCACTACCAGATAGGGACTTAAAAACCTGAATCATATCGCCACGTACTCTTCTCAACTCAAGCGTGGTTAAACCAAAAATTCGCAACCTAGATTCATAAGAGATTCCTTGCTTCAGAAATAAGTCTACTGGCTCTTCGCTGAACCTGCTCCAAAATGAACTTATCCTTCGCATAAAAGGGACTCCAAGCCTGAATAGCATACTCAAGGAGAGGACTGACTAACTGCTTGTACAAATTAAGAACAACCTCTCTACCAAGAAAACAAAATATTCTTCTAATCAAACCAAGCATCCTATTTGCCCTTGCAGCTGCTAAAGCACACTGTTTAAAAAGCTTCAGATTGCTAGTAATGACAACACCTAGATCCCTATCTTGATCAACACAACCAAGATTTGAACCATCCATGCAGTAATCAAAAGCTACATTGTTCTGACCAAAATGAATAACTTTGCATTTATCAACATTGAATGACATCTGCCATGTTTTGGACCAAAAAACTAACTTATCTAGATCAGTTTGCAAAAGTGAAGAATCCCTAATATCATCAACAATCCTGTACAACTTAGTGTTATCAGCAAATTTATAAATCCTGGAGCAAAGGGAAACACCAATATCATTAATGAAGATGAACAAAAGAAGCGGACCCAATACAGAACCCTAAGGTACATCACTTGTAACCTTCTTCCATGGAGATACTTCACCATTAACAACAACTCTTTGTGACCTGTCAACTAACCGAGAATATATCCAACTTGCACACTTTCCCTCCACACCAAGTGCTCTTGTTTTCATCATGAGCCTGCCTAATGGAGCCTTATCAAATGCTTTTTGGAAATCTAAATAAATAACATCCATATTATGACCAGAATCAACTAGTTTAGTAACATTACCAAGAAACTCTAATAAATTAGAAACACAAGACCTCTTAGGTAAGAACCCATGCTGGGACAAATTCAACAAATCATTGACCAGTAAATGATCTAGAACAACATCCTTAACAATGGACTCCATGACCTTGCACACAACACTAGTAAAACTCACTAAACTATGATTACAAGGCAAACTGTGGTCACTCTTTTTGAAAATGGGAGTGACATTAGCAATTCTCCAATCACTAGGAAGAACACCAACATCAAAGTACTTTGAAAAGATAATACTCAGGGGAACAGAAAGAACATGATGTTCATGTTGTGATGATTTATTGAAAGATTCTGCCGATTTGTGAATTCCATACAGTAATACTAACCAACGATTCTATCATATCAGGTCTATTTCCTCGCAATTCTCTTACTGTCTGGAAAATGTTAACAGTGGATTTGACTTCAATACGCTCTATTTCTGAAAGGACGGTGCAATAAACGCCGCTTCGACCGATTCCATTTCTGTGGACAAAAGAAGGGGCGAAACTTAAAATTACAAACAAGTTGGGAGATTCTTTTAATATTTATTGTGCAGGGTGTAATTTCATTAAAGACAAATTAACTTTCTTTCCGTAGATTCTTCTCGTGATAGAAGACCATTGGTTATTTATAATCTTTTGCGGTTCTATATTGCAGAATGGGATCATCTATTTTGATATCAACTAGATAATCCATACTGTTTAATATAGTCAATCCCATAATACCGGTGGTTTAGCTACGTAGGATTGAATTTCTCTCTTGTAGTTAAACAAAACCGTTAAATTGCATTGTGATTTCTACAAAAATGAGGTGAGACAATCTGGTGAAAATTAAGTTGTGCTAACCGGGATATCTCTACCCCGGAGAATTTTTGTTCGTCACAACTAGCATGTCATTAGAATGAAGATTCAATTTATTTGTCTGTATATATACCTTTAAGACACATTAGATGTGTATTACAATAAATCAACTTAGTGAGTCATGAAAATAGACCAAGATCGAAAGTACAATTAGAATACTTAAGTGAAAAGATTAAGGCAACGTGGAGAGCAATGGGAAACCAAATGAATTGTTTCCCCGAATACGCATAATAACAAAGCTGCATATACACTTTACAACATTGTGAAGAAATTAGCGCAATTGTATACTTATTACATGTCCCTTCGAAAATCCGACCGTCAATTTTTGAATTAATATTGTGAAGGAATCATCATAACATGGTGACAATCTTACATCTCTATGACGATGGCGGACTGGTGGTACGTTGGAAGTAGGGCTTTAATCACTAATGTGTTTGAGTTACCGAATTATTGTTATTTCTTCTGTATCTCATGATGATACACAATGTACTACTTACATGACAGAACAAGAATAAAACAGGTTCATTATCATTCCTTCTTTCTCTCATGAAGATACACAATTTATAACTTACATAATAAGAATAGGACCGGATTATTAGCATTCCTTCTTTCTCTTATAAAGGTACACAATATACTTCTTACATAACTAAACAAGAATAGGACCGGATTAGTATCCTTCCTTCTTTCTTTCATAAAGATATATAATATACTACTTACATAACTGAACAAGAATAGGGCCGGATTATTAACATTTCTTCTATCTTTCATAAAGATACACAATGTACTACTTACATGACAGAACAAGAATAAAACAGGTTTATTATCGTTCCTTCTTTCTCTCATGAAGATACACAATTTATTACTTACAAAATAAGAATAGGACCGGATTATTAGCGTTCCTTCTTTCTCTCATAAAGATACACAATATACTTCTTACCTAACTAAACAAGAGTGACCGGATTAGTATCCTTCCTTCTTTCTTTCATAAAGATACATAATATACTACTTACATAACTCAACAAGAATACGACCGGATTATTATCATTCCTTCTTTCTCTCATAAAGTTACACAATATACTACTTACATAAGTGAACAAGAATAGGGCCGAATTACAATCATTTCTTCTATCTCTCATGAAAATACCCAATGTACTACTTACATACACTGAACAAGAATAGGACCAGATTATTAGCATTCCTTCTTTCTCTCATAAAGTTACACAATATACTACTTACATAACTGAACAAAAATAGGACCGGATTATTATCATTTCTTCTATCTCTCATGAAGATACCTAATGTACTACTTACATAACTCAACAAAAATACGACCGGATTATTATCATTCCTTCTTTCTCTCATAAACTTACACAATATACTACTTACATAACTGAACAATAGTAGGACCGGATTATTATCATTTCTTCTATCTCTCATGAAGATACCTAATGTACTACTTACATGACTCAACAAAAATACGACCGGATTATTATCATTCCTTCTTTCTCTCATAAACTTACACAATATACTACTTACATAACTGAACAAGAATAGGACCGAATTATTATCATTTCTTCTTTCTCTCATAAAGATACACAATATATTACTTACATACACTAAACAAGAATAGGACCGAATTATTATCATCCCTTCTTTCTCTCATATAGATACACAATACACTACTTACATAACTGAACAAAAATAGAACAGGATTATTATCATTCCTTTTTTCTCTCATAAAGTTACACAATATACTACTTACATAACTGTACAAAAATAGGACCGGATTTGTATCATGACTTCTTTTTCTCATAAAGGTACACAATATACTACTTACATAACTGAGCAAGAGTAGGACCGGATTATTATCATTTATTTTTTCTCTCATGAAGATACACAATATGCTACTTTACATAAGTGAACAAGAATAGGAGAGAATTAATATCATTTCTTCTTCTCTCATAAAGCTACACAATATATTACTTACATAACTGAACAAGAATAGGAGAGAATTATTATCATTTCTTCTTTCTCTCATGAAAATAAACAATTTATTACTTACATACACTGAACAAAATAGGACCGGATTGTTAGCATTTCTTCTTTCTCTCATAAAGATACACAATATACTACTTACATACACTGAACAAGAATAGGACTCGTAATGTTGTTTTTTCCTGAAAAAGTCCTCGTCTTTCGAATGAAACTTTGTAAGCTCTCAACTTCCCCTTTGTTATTCCCTTTTGGCCACGACAAAACTTGGAGATGATCCACTTGAAGTGTTTGCTACATAAAGAGATCATAATAAGAACAAGAAGAAGAATAAGAACAAGAACAAGAACAAGGAGAAGGAGAAGAGGAAGAAGGGCAAGGAGAAGGAAAAGGGGAAGGGGAAAGGGAAAGGAAGGAGGAAGAGGAAAAGGAGGAAGAGGAAAAGGAGGAGGTAGAGGAGGAGAAGGAGGAGGAAGAACAGGAAGAAGAAGAGGAAGAGGAAGAGGAGGAAGAGGGAGAGGAGGAGGAGGAAGGAGAAGGAGAAGAAGAAGAAGAAGAAGAAGAGGAAGAGGAAGAAAAAGAAGAAGAAGAACAACAACAACAATAACAACAACAACAATAATAATAATAACAATAACTATAACAACAACGATAACAATAACAACAACGATAACAATGACAACAACAACAATAACAATAATGATATACACAAAATAAAAAATAACGATAACAATAATACAAAAAACAATAACAATAATAATAATAATAATAATAATAATAATAATAATAATAATAATAATAATAATAATAATAATAATAATAATAATAATAATAATAATAATAATAATAATAGATTTACGTTCCCAATTCTCGATGCTTAACATGTTTTTTCTGAGTTAATGGCTTAGACTTAGCATTCTTTCTATTCTCGGTATGAAAAATGCAATAAAAGTTTAAAATGATAACTCACATTGGAATTTTTATTGGTTACAATAAAGTTCCTTCTGACGTACGAATGATGCTTTTCAGTTGAGATGGGTTTGACACATATTATCTCGGTTTCAACATCATGTTCGTCTGGCCAATACTGAACGAAGTTCTGCGCGCAAAGAAAAATGTAAAAAATAGGAGACACAAAGTTTACGTAAACATTTATGTGTTCAGATATTACTTACAGGTATAACAAATTTTCCTTTTGATTTCGGTATATTGGTCAGAACGATAAACAAATTGCAAAAGGTTCTCTGTGTGAGTAATAGCACAGAGGCATTATGTAAGATATACTTTTCCACGAGTAGAAACGTTTTCCTGTACCTCAGAAATAAAATCAAAATATAATTTATTTTGAAAAGTTGAATAATAGCTGTAGGTGTAAAGAGCGGTTTAATCGAAAATCTTATCCGTTCTTTAGAAAACCCAATCGGTAAAGGTTAAAAATGTACCTTATCGTCACATTCATTAAGCATGATAATTGTGCTACATCGGATGCTCATTAGTAGTCGCCAAAAATCGTCAATTGTGTCTGGTAGAGGAGCCTGAGTAGTAACGAACTTGTCTTTCTGGAGGTACGACTGAAAGTTTCATGTAAAGTACGTGAAACGTTTGAAATTAGTGCCATTTAGTGTTATTGCTCTGAGAGTCAAATCATTAAGTATCATTACGTGCTTAGAACAAACTTGATCATGTGACACTCAATCAAAATCATTAATACATTAAAAAAAAGGTACAATGCCAATGAATTACGTGAATCATTTTGTCACCGAAGACGCGGAATAGTGACTTCACATGTTTCAAACAAAACCACAACACAAAGAGAATTAATAGAACGGTTTGATTTTTTGGTACTTACTTTCAGCATAGCATCTATTTAAGGTACTTTCTTAGTGCTGTCTAAGAATTCAACACTGAATGGATTGCCAAACAACTATATCTCTCAGCTTCTTTTTTGAATATCTGAACAATTTGATCCCTACAATTTTCGAAAATGTCAAAATGAAGAACAAATGATATAATAACTTACGTTGATAAAAGATGCATTGATGTATGAGTTTCCCTCAAACGCTACACGCTGATCAATAAAAGGTCTGCAATAATCCACTAGAGATGAGAAGAAGATTATAAACAACAAAATGAACTAATCAGAATAACTAGGTAGCGTTCACTGCAAGTTGTTTAATATTGATTTTCATGATATTTACGGCAATAATACGATACCTTGAAATTGTAAAAGTTACATAGATCACTTGTTGTAAGTACTGGAATGCAAAGAGCGATAACTTTCTGACCATCACAACGAAAGTGTTTTTGCTAGGAATTTAAGTACGCAAAATTTAAAGCAAATTGTTATCTAGGAAATATATCCCAATAATTATATATCATGAATTGTTTTGATATTTACCTTAGATAAAATAGGATCAAAGCAATGTAATTTTGAGTTTCTTTTAAAGTATTATCATAATATTCAGGAGATACTTGTGTGTTGGGCTAAGATAACATAGGATCAAAGCAATGCAATTTTGAGTTTCTTTTAAAGTATCATTATAATATTCACACGATACTTGTGTGTTGGGCTTAGATAAAATAGAATCAAAGCAATGCAATTTTGAGTTTCTTTTAAAGTATTATTATAATATTCAGGAGACACTCGTGTGTTGGGCTTAGATAACATAGGATCAAAGCAATGCAATTTTGAGTTTCTTTTAAAGTATCATTATAATATTCACAAGATACTTGTGTGTTGGGCTTAGATAAAATAGAATCAAAGCAATGCAATTTTGAGTTTCTTTTAAAGTATTATTATAATATTCAGGAGACACTCGTGTGTTGGGCTTAGATAACATAGGATCAAAACAATGTAATTTTGAGTTTCTCTTAAGGTATTATAATATTCAGGAGATACTTGTGTGTTGGGCTTAGATAACATAGGATCAAAGCAATGTAACTTTGAATTTTTCTTGAAGTATCATTATAATATTCAGGAGATACTTGTGTGTTGGGCCTATATAACATAGGA
>JAIGNY010003782.1:280000-295000 GCA_020152595.1 Chiridota heheva
CATGCGTATTGGCGTGGATTGTTTGTAATGATTACATTTAGGTATGATTTTAAAGAAAATCGTGGACATTGCGAAAATAACGAAACAATTCTTCATTGCATGTAACGAACTTACTTTCCCCTCTTCTATGACGTTTGCAAGCATCACGATCAGTCTTACATTTTCTTGCCAAAGTAATCTCCAAAAATCGTCTAAACAAGCTCCATTTGGAGCTGCAGAAATGTGACATTGTTGAAAAATATTATAAGCAAGATTTTGGAGACTAATACATCGCATGACACATTGTATACAAAAAGTGTTATAATGGTTGTAAGTATAGCTTGAATTGTTACGTACGAATTTTGGAGTTGGGGATGAGAGTCTCTGAGCCCCCAGGCACGTCATTTCTAAACTTATTGAAAGTGCAAAATTGTTTATAAAATGTGCTTTTTGAAATTGGGGGGAAGATTTTTACTGAAAATGTATTGTATTTGTTTGATATTTTAGGTGAATTCGCATTTACGCTCAAGGGAAGAAATAGTTTGAAGCAAGGTATACATATCCTTAATCCCATGCACATTCTGCGTACATTTTTAATACAGTTACAATTATAAATTCTTACTCGATCAAGAAGAAATTTCTCATTTTCATTGTTTCATTCAACTGTTTAATGTTGCAATTTCCTTACTCACGAAGAATAAATGCATACTGAGATATAAATCGTAGGCACGAAATCGAAATGCATAGTTTCTGTAACTCTATAAAACAAATACAAAGAAGTGAAAAAGAACTGCAATGAGCCTTCTGACTCTTAACATTTAATCTGCTGTGACTTTGACAATGTAAACTGAAAAAAAGATTATCAACTTGAAGTATTTGAAACCTTAAATAGATCAACGACGTTCGAATACAATGTAAACTGTTCCAGTAATGAAAGTAGCTCTACCCCAGCTACCTCAATCTTTATCAGAACCAAACGATAATCATTGTTGTATTTCTCTTGTCGTAATACATACCTTGTGATGCGATGAATGTGATATTTCCATGTTGATCCTAAAAAGTGAGACATAGTAAGTTTTCATAAAATTTCGTTTAATGGTAAGTGCAGTCAATATTCTTTAAATCAAATGTAAGCGAATGTGTTAGCTAAATCCGGAAACCGCTACAGCAAACTACTGGGTGAGCAAAGTTCAAAGGCATGAAAACTTGTATGCATTTTGATGTGCCCTGCTTAAATCAATAACCTGTCAATGATACTGAAACCGAAACAACAGGGCCTTAATGATGAACTTGTGAAGCATGTGGAGTGAGTTTTAAAGCTTTTATCTTTTGAAAAGTGAAAGCTGCCATAAATAGTAAACACCACTTAACTGCTGGAAAATTATAGTCTTACCTCGATATAACTAGCGTTATAGTAATCTGAGTGTGGATCACCAGGTAGCATCTCAAGCTTTACTCTCGCGTGGTCATCTGAAATGAAAGTGGTGCAACATTTAGTGTAATTGACAGAACACCCATTTTATATTTCCTATATTTGGATAAGCTGATAGTTATTTGTTGCTTTGTACTCTCATCACCTCATTCACTTGTTTCATTAAAATCTAACTTAAGAAAAGGTTGTTTTACCATAAACCTTAAGTTCATTATAATAAAAAAGGGTCAAATGTATATTTAGTCATATTGAGACATATCCTGCATTTCTTACTTTCATAGGATGAATATGCAATTAAATGTATTCATGATTTAATTGCAATCGTCAACACACTGCACCTTGCTACTCACGGGTGAATTTCATATCTATTTTTGGAATTGTAAAATCTAATGAATACTTAATACAATAATATTAGTATCTTGTGCAATCATCGTTATTTATTTGTACTATTGCTATGTCTTTGAAAGTCATAAACAAGGAACACGCGTGGCATTGAAATTAATTGTTTACAACGATATTTGGTCAATTCAATTCTATGGATATATGTAAAAACTGTAAGGTCAATTGGAGACGTGTCTTTTGTGTATCCCTTCTCATTTGAAGAAGTGTTCTCTTAGGTGAATGTAATCATAACTTCATAATAAAAGTCATTAGTATAAAATACGTTCATAATATTGGTATTCGAAAAAAGATATTTTACCTCGAGTACTTCCTATGAATATCTATCTTGGTTCTTTTAATTTCTTTCATTTGTATTTCATTGTTTTGTTTTTGTTTACCATGTTGTAGATTAAAAAAATTCATTAAACTGAATTATCCGGGAAAATACATATGAACATTTAAAACAAAGATGAACAACATATATGTTTGTTTTTTTATTCTGGTGATGCTTTGAACAAAAATATGCTAAAACCATTCACTCGTCAGTTTGGTTCGTACCGCCGATCTGGGGACTCAATAAGTCCCCTGATCGATAGACTCAAGCATGCGTACTGAGTTTACACTGATATATGAAAGTCGTCATTTTTATTGTGAAGTTTCAGTCAGAGACGCTTATCAGTCGTTTCATTGAAGGTTCTTTAGCAAAGTTTGCTTTGTTCATGTTCAAATTCGCGAAAGTAAAACTACTTCGTTACCATCACGCACTTATTGCTAAATAATTTTCACAAATCCCCAAGTTATTCCTCATACTTTCAGAAAACAGAAGGCAGGTAGCTCAGTCGGCTGAGCGTACGTCTGTGATGTTGGATGTCCCAGGTTCAAGTCCAACGGTGATTTAACCAGCGATTTTGTTTCCAGATATGCAGAACGATATACGCTGACATCAAGCGCAGAAGTTTGTCTTCTACATCACAGCTTCTCCCCCACCCAATTTTTGTGAAAAGTGACCAATGGTTGGGTGGCGCTCACCGTCCTTCGAGCCGCCGGTCCCAATGTTAGGAGTTCCACCCCTGCTTGGTTTTCTGAACACTTCTTGCAAAGAACAGGGTATTAACTCGGTGTTCATCCACTTTCCATCCTGGCAATTTTATCGGGTACGCACTGAAAACAAATCATTGTGACTTACGTGTGCTTACCTTGGCATATGCCTAAAAGTAAAATACCTAACGGTAACACATAATAAGAATTCATCACTTTTCTTCAATTTTCTCGAAAATCGTACGGTGAATTTTAAAAGCGCAAGATGAAAGGATAATTCATATGCCACTATTTCAAATCGTGAAGAATAATTTGAACCCTTCACAGTGCTTGAAATCCCCGCGGCTAAAATGTGTCTAAATCTTATGTTATACCTATACAAACTTTGAATTTGGATAGATGCATTGTGGGATACTTCTGTAAAGAATTCCCTGATCGGGAGAACAAAACTGTTCTCCCGATCGGGGGTACGAACCAGACTGCTTGTCTTTGTAGTAAATATGCGACTTGACAAAATAAAGTTAATAAATATTTTGTTCATATTCTTAAATGCTGCAAATGATACTCACATGGAAGAATATTCTTAAATCTATTTTTCTGCTTGTTTTCAAGTTTCTTTGCAATATTCCACGACATCTGTTGACCTTGTGGGACTAGCTGTGAAGTTGACATGAAAGGAAATACGAACAACTGAACAAATAAGAGTACTTCATTTTAAAACATTCTGTAATTATTTTTGATGTCATTGAATAACTTCTAAAACAATCGCCCAGAATATCCACACGTATATTGCATACACTGAATATACCTAGAGTGTAAATCTCTTAAAATAGTCACTTCATATACATATTATGTAGATAGTATTTGTATACATTGAACGGACTTGTTGTATATGTAAATAGAAAAATAAAACATTTGTCTTAACCAGTAATAATTCAAAACACAACGCATAGTTACATTGTATTCATGTATCATGTTGTCGGTTTTGCTCCTCTTTTTCTCTGTGATGTAAGTATCTAAAGAAGTTGCATCAATAGGTGATACGGATGCAACATTACTATAAGCAGTATCGTTTGTGACATCAGCATCCTCCTTATCGTCCTGAATTGCATCATCCTCTGGAACAACATTTAAATTGTCATTTCGACGATTTGTTATCTCTGTAAGAATATTAATTATTTCATTAATATATTTCATTTTCACAGCGTTTTAAAGTGGATACCATTTAATGTTTACTTAGTGCCTGCAAGGTGTATATCTGAACAATACAAAACAATTATTGGATTATATGTCTACTCTTATCGAACAATCACATATTTTGTATTCGAATTCACCCGATATTCAAATATGAATAAACAAACAAAAAGTCATCATGAAAAACAGCTTCCAGCATAATAAAAGGGTTTAAACTAGATAAAGAAAGGTCCTCATGTAAGTTGTTACTAAAAAGAGATGCGGAGTGGCAAGAAAATTTCAAATTAGCTCTCACGATATTCAGACCGCCTCGCAATATCGTACTAGCAAAGAAAAATCATCTAGTTATCGTAAAGATGATAGCGCAATGTTTCTTTGAATAAATTTTGTGAAACTTTCTTTAATATTTTGTGTTTATTGACGCATTGACGAATATGCAAATAATAGGTAAATATTTACTGTTGTCGGCACCACTAAAACTATATGGTTTTTACATTTTTCAAACACAATTAAAAGGTAAAATATCTTCAGTTGTTGGAATATACAAATATCTAAGTATTTTCTTATTGCGAAATTTATCTTGAAGGGAAATATATCTAATACGTGGGAAAAGTACTGATTGCCTTGGTTTGATTTAATCTGTAAGAATTCTTAGAATGTACAAATGTGTTTCCTTATTCTATATGAATGGTTTGTTTTTTAAATATTATATTTGCTTTAGTTACAACAAAATTATGCTCATTATTTGTTTTTTCATAGTCATGTATGTTTTTGTAACTGATTGAAAAAGAGAGAACAGAAATTAGAAAAGAAAAAACTATATCATTTCTTACGTAAACATAAATAATTCAGAGAGCTTAAAATGAAGGATCTTAACGGATATTCCATAACGAATAAAAGTCTGGAATAAAAAGAAAATAAATAAAATCATATTCTCTTCTTTAAATGATTAGTTCAGCGGTCAAAAAGTTCATCTGATACGAAAGAGGGATTTTAAAATGAAAAAAATAGAGAGTGCAGAAGTTATTTCTATCTTATTTAGTTAAAGAAATACTCAAAATTTTAACCGAGGAAAGATAAGGTCCCGCTTGGAGACGTGTGCTACTGCGCTGTATAGTAGACTCGGTGGCAGTTATGCCTCCACCGCCTGTTTAGCGAGGACTGGGGACATTCCAGTCTCCTGACAATGACGTCGTCGCCCGTGGTGGCCTAGCTACGAGGCCACTTCAAGCAGTGGCTCAGGGACCTGGACCTCTTTGACGCCTTAGAGAGGGACGAAGAAGGTGAACGCCTGCATCTTTTATTTTTCGAGCGTTTGTCGGAACTAGTCCGCGAACGTCCCCAAGTGGTGGTGTGTGAACGGAGTTGGGCGGGTACTTGAATGGAGTATGTTCGACTCCGACAAGTGTTCTAGGGTAGGGTGTCTCTTATTTTTGAAAAATGACTGGTGTGAACAATCTATATTTACCAATTTAACTTGTTTTCTTCATAATTTCTTCAGGTGGTAAATTCTAATTACATATAAATGCTTTCATGGCATAGACCTGTCCAATTGTTTTAGGCCACTAATTGTCAAAATACATAAGACTTTCAGGAAAGTGAGGGTATGACATCACAATGAGCTGATTTCAGATGTTTCTACACATATAAGACCAAATTTAAATATATCCTCAATTGATTCTCTATTTTGTATTTATCAAGCCCTCTTTCAAATAAAATGAACTTGCGTGACGTTTCGTGAAGTTCAAGAATATAAGAGGTTGTAAGAAAGGACTCCTATATCTTACCAGTGTTCTCATATACATCAGGAGAGGATGTTTCTCGTTTCGTCACCTCATATCTGTTCCTCCTGTGAAAATTAGAAAGAAATACAATCGAAATACATATCAATAATTTTAAATCAGTTTTCTGTTTTTCATTGATTAAAAGATATTTTTATCATATTCTTTTATTTTTTGGATTGTCAAAATGTTTAAATACCAAGAAAGTGAGAAAAGTAACGAATTAGAATCTGAAAATACAATGCTTCTATAAGGATTTGTTCTCTTTGTTTTGTTTTTAAGTTCATTTCGGCTTCAATATAGTAAATTCGAATGTTAATAGCCTTAATAAGTTTTGACTTGTTTTAAAATTAATTCAAATTGCTTATTATTTGTACAAAATACCTTATGCATGAAAGTACATGAAATTTATTCTTTTAAATTCGTTCCTTTATTCCAGTTCTTAAATGATGAGATTATCATTTTTAATATGATGTCGATTGGTGTGCTGGATTTCATGATCATTCTAAATTGTATGTCCCGGTAATGAACAACAGAGAAAAGATATAAAGCAACGACAAAAAAAGTAAGTCCAGAAATCTAGGTTTTAACAGATATCGACCGATGTTTGTTTCAATAAACTTTTTAACAATTAAGCTAGTGTAGCCTTTTGATCTGCCAATAGATCTTTTGTATCGAACAATAAATACATCAAAATGGATTTCAAATTTTGCGACCCCTTAAATGTGGCCAAAGATTTAAAGTGTGTAAAACAACACTTCCAAATATATAAAAAGAAGTGTTGCTAATTGCAGAATTGATAATCCAAACGAAATGATACCGAAATCACACGATTAAAACTAATGATGATATTTCTTAAACAGTTCGGGAGATCTCCGGAAGTAGAAGATCTCTTACTTTTGGGAGATGACTTCTTCATTTTAGGTCTTCTACATTTTAGCCACTTGACTGCAAGAAATCTCCCAAACTGTTACAAGTTTGACCCACACACTAATTTTATGGGAGAGCATACGGGAATTATGGGTAATATCGCGTAATGGTGGCCCGCATAACTTTTCTATCCGCTACTACTTGGAAATATTTCATCTCTTACTTTTATGAGATCTCCCGGACTGTTACATCGATATTAAAATAACACAATCTTACCACCGGAAAAATATCACCAAGCAAACAAGGGATATTGTCACTACTGTTAATCCTGCAGCAAAAGCAATCATTGACACGGGAGCACCTGTTCAGATCAGACAATAGTGTTAAAGAGGCAGGTGGAACATTAAAAGATTAATAGAAAAATGACCTATTAACAGTTTTGGAATCAAGTTTCCTTTATATTTTACAAGTATAAAATTACATGTTATATTTGCTCTTATTGAAGTTAGTTCATTACATCGATTTCACTTTCTGGCGATCTAATTTATATCCCGCATTCCACTTTAGGTCTAGTAAAGTGTATTCAATGTGTAAGCATATGAATAAAATACCTCCAATATTATCCCTTTTTTGTTCAGGTATCGTGATGACCTTGACAGGTAGCAAAGTGCTGTTTCCTCCATTGGTTTCATAAGTGATGTAGACTTGAGTTTCATTATTGATATTTTTCAAGACATGCTTAACCGACTTTCCATCGATTTCTTCAACAGATATGTTTTCGCTCCTGGATGAGTTGTAGTGAATAAAATACTTGGTGATGCCACTGCTGCAGTTTGTGGATGGAGCCTGTGATAACAGACAGATGAATATTGCTCACAAGCGATTGTAGTTTGCAATTGTATACTCGTTAAATTATAAACCTATCGCTGTGTAAAATTCAACAGTTTAACAATAAATCATAATATGTTATTAAAATTCGACTCAAATAGAAATCTTGTGTTGTCAGACATATTTAGAGCGGAATTGTTAAGAAAAGATATTTCAAATTAAACTAATTAACGGCGATCAAAGTGACTTACTTTCCATGTGACTTCGATCTGCAAAAGTCCTTGGTTGTATGATGCATCGGCTTTGATACGTTCCGTTGGTGCTAGAATTAAGCACAATTACTGTATTAGAATGCTTAATTACTTAATTATTCTCAACGTGTTACCTGTACATTATCTGTTTAGAAGAGAAGGACTTTCTAATTGATATCGAACTAATGAAAACGATAGGAGAAGATTGGGATAAATAGTTGAACTTTTCTACTAGTGTTGTTTGTAGAATAATAACCATGTTGTTGTAAGAAAATAGCTATTTCATAAATTAAAGAGCCACAATAGGTTTAGTAATTTTGATGGACAAATCCAAATTAAAGCAAACATTTTGGTGATTCTATTTTCTATCGGTGTTTTTAAAGAGAATTATACATTGTATTAAGCTTGCTTTTAACTGTTCAAACAAATACACAAGATGGATGAAGGGACCATTTAGAATTAACCTCTTTTGGGTACATTTGGACTTAAACAGTTAAAAAAAAAAAAGAAAAAAAAAAAGGAAATCATTAAAAAAACCACAATGACTCTCATACCAAGACATTGAGTTGAAACCTGTATTGATGGTCCTTTTGGCCCCTCTCCATTTTCTCCATCGCGAACGGCTGCCATACTGAATAGGTAACAGGTATCCGGGCTGAGACTTTGGAATGTAAAAAGTATATTTTCTTCTGTAGCGGGGATCTGTTTTATCTTTGTCCATGGTGAGTCATGTGGTGTAATTTTCCTACAATATGGTATATATTCAACGATAGGAGGATCACCTACATGAGTTACAGCTGACCACTTTTCCCACACTAAAGTAATGTCAGAAGATGTCTTGCTGATCAATGTTGGCCGTTTCATTTCGGGCAAATCTGAAACATTATGAACAATAGTGAGCTATTATCATACATGTTTCTTATACAGACAGTAGATTGCAAACAGAAATGGCTTGATGTTAGCATAATCAATGTCAAACGTTACCAATAGATACTTATTAATACATTAAGTTTTTTTAATGAAATTTTTGGCGTTTTTATTATGGTTTTTCATATTTCATAGCTATGTATTCTGAAAGTAGATTTTAGAATTAAAGAATTCCCCCTTTATTGCTATTTTGTATTACGTTGTAGAGCTTAAGAGGTCAGTTGAAAGTACCTGTGTATAGTACTTCCACTGTGAAAATGAGGTAAGCGTTTGGTGCGAAATTAAGAGATTAAGGATAAATAACGATACGATAATGATGATAAGATCACAAATATATACTCAACTACAATTACTATATGCAACCAAATATTTCAGTTAATTTTAATATCCAGTAGATATTTGCTATCAAGTTTAGTTTTTTAGAGAAAGCGTCTCCAGTGATTTGCGATTTGGCAAAGTAAATATATTCTAACTATCGACCATTCTTCTTTTAAATTTTTCTTCTTTCATTTAAAAAAATTAGTATCTGCGTGCCAAAGAATTGACTCATTGTTATATCAATCATGACAATGTGAGCCAAGCTCTTATCAGTAGATCATTGTATACATAACTCAATTTGACCTCAAGGCCATTTTTGACCATCTGAACGAAATAAATACCTATAAGTATTCTACAATTGTATTAATTGATTGAACAATATTTTCACCTTTTTGCTCATATTGTTAAGCAATATAATCAAAAGATGAATTTGCAACAACAACATATTATGGGATAGTGCGATAATTGTAATTTTAGCTGTATTTAAGTGTTTTTTAAATAAAAACCTACTGTGATTCTCATCATTCATGATCATTGTAAAGTTATAACAATATCACTTTAAAGGTTAGTTATACTTCTTTTGTTATTATCATTTAAACTTTGTAGAATTGTGAACATGTTCAAGGTAGCACATAATGGGCCAGAATGGTCAAGTGTTCATTGATCTGAGTTGGCAAACGTAGGGTTTATGTTGGGTTGGCATGCAACAACATTATATTTTGTGTCTTGAAAATGTAAAGGTCTGCGGCGCTCCTACGAGCAGCCAACCTTCAAAGAAGACTGTGCCCATGGAAGCCCAATCTTACTTGCAAGTTAACCAACATTGGCCTAACGACGTTATGTATTCCCGGGTTGTCATCTCACCATAAAAAGTGATATCCATCCGAAGAAACGCCATTACTTTCCTGCCACTGCCAGCCACACAAAACAGTTTGTTATCGGGTTGAATTACTGAAACATTAAACTTCTTTCTGCTGCTTGTTGTTGTTTCATCAGTCGTTAATATTATTCCGCTACTATCAAATTGATATGATGAACGGGATAGAGAAAGATTGTATCTTGATAGAGAGTCAGTAGATCCCGAGAATTCGCATGTCAACTGCACAGATTGTCCGGGATTGAGTGTTGATAGTGGTTCATACATTGCGATGCCTTGGATAAAAACGTTTATCTAAGTTAGATATTTCAACATACACCTACGTAATTGGACTTAATTGTTTAAGTGTCCAATAATCTATTCTACGGTCGGTAACACTTGATTTGAAATGAGCTTGTAGATAATCTTGTTACTTATTTGGTTTCTTTTGTGCAATGACTTAGGAACATATTAAGACTACATTTTGCACTATTTTTGGAATACAAACAAATAGTTTCAAGTTCTCAAGTTTTTACTTAAGAATACCAACGTTTGTTGTATAAACATTATTACTAGTTTAATAAAACAGTTAAAAAGCAATATAAAATGTTATTTTTCTTAGGTTTTTTAGGGTCTATGATTTTGAACTCTATGGAACACAAAATAACTCTAAAAAACCTATCCTAACACATTAATATCTTTTCATTTTGTGGTAATTAAGAAGTATATGCGGTGATGGATCTAGAAGGTTCTGGGAGTTGGAATTCCCCCACTTGCGAACAAATTCCCACATTTTTATTACTCCAATAATAACCAGAACCCCTTCCTGTAAATTGCCGAGAAAATTAATGGAAATCTCTTTCAATCTTTGGGTAATTTTCTTAATTCTCGTGCATTTTTCGGAAAATTTCCTTTATTTTGGAGGCAATTTTTCTTCGATTTGTGGTTAAATTTTCATGCATTTTCTAAAAACTTTTTTAAAAGATTGGGAATTTTTTTAATAATTTTCGACCAATTTTCCTAAACTTTCGGAGAATTTCCTTAATGTTTGAGATATTTCTTTCAATTTTGGGCAAGTTCCTTTATTCTCGTGCAATTTGCGGAAAATTTCCTTCATTTTGGGCCAATTGTTCTTCGCTTTTGGCTTAATTACTTGAATTTTCGGAAAAATTCATTCAATGTTTGGGAAACCACTTTCAATATTTCAGAAATTTTTTTCATTCTTGTATATTTTTCTTAAATTTTCAGAAAATATCCTTCATTTTGGGGCAGTTTTGTCGATTTTCGGTAAATGTTTTTCAATTTTCGGGAAAATTTTCTATAATGTTAATTGTCATATTCTTTTCAATATTTGGAAAATTTTCTTAATTCTCTTGTGCAATTTTTGGAAAATTCCTTTCATTTTGAGGCAGTTTTTCTTCAATTTTCGAGTAAATGTTAAGCAATTTTTGGGAAATTTCCTTCATTGTTTGGGATATCTCTCTCAAAGATTTTCCAAATTTTCCTTCAATTTTTGGATAATTTCCCAACTTTCTCAATCGAAAGAAAACATGCAATAGGGAATGTGAAATTCTTTCAGGGAGTACGTTTCCCTGCTGGCCGCTTATAAAAAATATAAGAAACTTCACCATTGTCTTAATATGTTCCATTAATAACAAAACTGTTCATAAAACACTTTTTTAGCCTAGTCACTCTGATATTTATCCAGGCTCCGCCCCAGGTTCTGGTAGTTAAAACACTACCCCCTCCGTTTTCTCTTGACTCCAAAAAATCCAACATTTTTCATTAAATTATTAACCAGAAAAAAAACAATATTTTTCATTACTTCAATTATACTAACCAGAAGCCCTTCCTTGTGATTTTCCTAGATCCGCCTTAGTAGGACTATGTTTACCAAGCCCTCTATAAAATTATTTTATGTTAATGTCCGATTGGAAATATCTACGTCATTTGTAATAGTGTATGAAATATAAATCTACCAAACCTGCTTGACATGGTTCTTCCCTTGATTCAATCCAGTTATCTAAACAACCTCCGGTACATTTTCCGTTGCTGTTGTCACAAAATGAACCGTTGCAATGACATGGTTGGTCACAATCGGGGCCGTAGAAATGTGTACATTCTGTACGTGTAAAAGGAGTATCAGATACGGAAATTTACTGGGCTTTTTGTTCTTCTTAGAAAAGCTCTAAATAAATGAATGTTCCCGTGGTCACCAATGTTTATTTCACATGTTGGAGGTCAATTAAGAGCTAAGTGAAAAACAATATTGATATGATATGATAACATTAAAGAAGTTGAAAGAAAGTGGCAGATATTTAAAGAGGTATACAATGGGGCTGCTAAAAAAGGTCCTTGGGTACAAAAAGAAGAACAAAAAGCAATGGATCAGCAGACAAAGTTAGAAATGTGTTGAGGAGAGAAAACAACTGAAGGTTAAGATTGAGAATGCCAAGTCAATTAGAATTAAAGATATTATGAGAGCTAAGTATGCTAAAAAAGACAAAGATGTGAAGAAAAGCTTAAAGAGAGATAAAAAAAAAGTGGGTTGACAACGTTGCTACATTTGCGGAGAAAGCAGCTAGTAATGGCAGAATGAGAGAGCTTTACAAGATAACCACAACAATTTGCAATGAAAGGACCAAGGTTGGGAGTGCTATAGGAGACAAGGATGGGAATCTATTAATGGATGAAAACGGTAAAAGAGAGAGGTGGAAAGAGCATTTCGAGGAGATACTGAATAGACCAGATCCTGTTTTTCAGTTCCTAACATAACATGTGACCTTAAAATAGACAAAATCAGTACCAGTTATATTACAAGAAGTGAAATAACAGGCATTGATGAAGCTAAAGAATAACAAAGCAGCAGGCAAGGATGATATAACTGCCGAGTTGCTAAATGCTGATTTATGCAAATCAGTATCATGGGGTGAAGAGCTGTTCAGAATTGTATGGGAAAGGAAAGTGATACCAAAATCATGGAAGGAAGGACTGATGACAAAAATACGTAAGAAAGGCAATACTACTGTATGCGATAACTGGCGCGGAATAACTTTAATTTGATCCATACCAAGCAAAGTATTTGGAAGAGTTTTAATCGACAGAATTAGAAACGGTGTTGACAGTAAGATGAGAGATGAACAGGCTGGATTTAGAAGAGGAAGAAGTACCACCGAGCAAATTTTCATCCTGCGCAACATTCTAGAGCAGGTAGCTGAATGGCAGTCAACCATATATATATATATCTATATATATATATATATATATATATATATATATATATATATATATATATATATATATATATATATATATATATATATATAAAAATATATATATATTTGTTGACTTCGAGAAGGCGTTTGACTAATATACAGAGAAAGCCTAGGAATATTATGGCTTTGTTGACTTCTGAGAACGTTTGATTATGCACAGAGAAAGCCTCTGGAATATTATGGCAGCCTATGTTATTCCACAAAGATAATATGTTTGATAAAAGCGTTATATGAAGAGAGTTAATGAATGGGCATCTGAATGGTTTCAAGTTAAAAGTGGTGTAAAGCAAGATGATGTGATGTCAGGGTTCCTTTTTCTGATGATGGTAGACTGGGAAAACGACTGATGATAACAGGAATGGAATTAGATGCAAGTTCATGTCAAGTCTTGAGGACTTAGATTTTGCTGATGATATCGCTCTACTTTCATCTACATATCAACACATGCAAACCAAAGTGACAATAATTATTATTATTATTATTATTATTATTATTATTATTCTTATTCTTATTATTCTTATTATCATTATTATTATTATTCTTATTATTCTTATTATTCTTATTATTCTTATTCTTATTATTATTATTATTATTATTATTATTATTATTATTATTATTATTATTATTATTATTATTATTATTATTATTATTATCATAGTAGTAGTTCAGTAGTAATTCATTTGTATTATCACGAAAGTCAAACAAACAATTTCGATTTCATTTTGTACATCACTGCTTTTAATCAGATGGTACATCTAAGCGTCAGTAATATGTTCATGTCTGTTACAGTGTACAAACAAATTAAGATACAGGTGTATACGAATCGAAATAAACAGGAACTATTGAGAAAATACTTAATCGAAACAAAATTTAAAGGCTTTTTCTAAAACAATTTAAGAACTTTTATTTGTGAGGTAGCACTTACTTTGACAATTGCTTCCGGTCCAGCCATTTTACACTCCTTATTCGTTCCGCGACATTCGCCGGTGGCAGAATTGCATATGCCGGATTCACAATGACACGTTTGGGAACAGCTTGGTCCAAACTTTCCAACTACACAATCTATTGGAATTTGAATAAACGTATTTTAATGAAAATTATACTTTTTAGTGCAGAAAAACCACTCAACATTTGTTATTATAACATTTGAATAGAGATCCGGACATTTGCAAACTGTGGTTTTAGTTTATTTTGAAGAAAACACGGTGTAGTGCGTTTATTCAGCTATTACAATTCCTCTTCATACTTTGTTTCGTTTAGGACGGAAGTGAGTCGTTATTTGTCACATTGTTCAAAAACAATCAATGCGTTTATGGCAGTGCTATAGTTTAAAACATAAACTGAATATCTTTTATACTAGAAAACAGTACATCTGCCATGACAATAAAACCATTGGCCGATCATTGTTCACATCTGCAATTTTATGAAGAGGGCTTAAAATTAAAAGCAATAAAAGTACCGGGTGGTGAAAACGGTTAAGCAAAAGATCAAACTGCAGTTTACTTTCGTTCCAGTCCGTATTTCTGACTTCCATAGTGTGTTATTGTATGCATATATCAATTTTTTGCACATAATTTGGTGAAGGCAATGGTATGGCAACAAATGTCTTGTAATAATTTCATGATTAATTTACAACAGATGGAAAAACAGAATTGCTATTATGAGTTTGAAATAATTAAGAAATATGTGGTTCCTTTAAGTTGAAAATCATGGTATTAGGGAAAAAAAGAAAGTGCCAAGTACGTTTGTCCAGGTGTGGGTGTAGGTATATGAAGAATGATATGTTGAGATGATAATTAAGTGCAGGTCGGTCGCTGTACTGGCAGTCTGGGAGATCTCCTAAGGTAGGG
Source organism: Chiridota heheva (assembly GCA_020152595.1). NCBI lineage: Eukaryota > Metazoa > Echinodermata > Holothuroidea > Apodida > Chiridotidae > Chiridota > Chiridota heheva. The sequence goes on from JAIGNY010003782.1 coordinate 294,981, forward strand.
GATGAAATATATCTAAGAAT
>JAIGNY010003782.1:300000-437500 GCA_020152595.1 Chiridota heheva
AATTGTCTTCATTTGATATATGTGATACTCAGCGTCCAAAACGTGTAGGTGTGGGGAGTAGGGGAATTATACAAAGGATCTTTCTAACGTTGTTACGTAGTATCAGGGGTTAACGTTTGTTATAGGCATACGCTACGATTTATTTTATTGAGCAGTTTCTCTTCAATTCGAGTGGATTGGACAGCCGTTTTCCTTTTTGGTTATCTCCCCATACCTCTCCCCACCCCCCGAAAAAGTAACACTATACCAGTGATCTATCAACAAACGTTGGAATTTTGAAGAATTGATTTTACTCCTATTTTCACAATAAGAACATGGAGTACAAAGACTGCGTATCAAATTTCTTACATTGTTGCTCAGTTAGATAGGCCTACACTCATATCTACATTTGTTTAACATGATGAAAAATTTCTAATAATAATACATAAATTTATATAGCGCTAATTTTGTAAAAACATTCAAAAGCGCCTTACATACACGCAAATTATTTATTTATCACTTCACGAAATAACATACAATATCAATATCAATGGATAATCTGCAACAATAATACATGAAGATGATATATATATATATATATATATATATATATATATATATATATATATATATGTCAATATATAAATATATTCACACCCACATATATATATATATATATATATACATATATAATATACATATATATATACATATATATATATTAATATCTATAAATATAGATATAGATATACACACTCACACACATACACATATATACATATACAGCATATACACATACATACACACAGTATAAATTTTTTCAACTACCATATGTCAGGGATACATTAATAAATAATTGGGAGAGCAAGGCCTTTAATGCACTTAAAAACTTGTACAATAATTGTATAATCATTTCTGTGTTTGACTGGTAACCAGTGAAGGGACTTCAAAACAGCATTAATGTGAGAAAAGTTTGGTTAGTCTGAAAATCAACCGAGCAGCACCATTAAGTATTCTTTTAATTATGTAAATTTGAGTAAGAACGTCAACTGAATTATATCCATAGCATTATATTAGTAAGATATCTTACCTAGTGTATATGAGATTTCCATGTATACCAAGATGCAGATTATCACCTCCAAACTGTTTGCCATTTTCAACAGTGGATAAATCTGGCAGAAAAAATTCCGAAATTAAATAACTACCATGACAGCACTTTTTAGATGAGAGTGTGATTCGGGTTAACCCCTTGGCTCCCTCCCTCACTTTCTCCAAGGTGGTCCGTGTGTGATGCTATACTCTTAAAGAGTAAGCTTTCTATGTTACTCATTCCTACTTGGTGCATCTTTAAAGGAGACATAAAGTCTGACAAAATACTTATTTCATATGATAGAGGATTACAAATTAAACACCTTCTGACAAAGTTTCATACCTCCTAAAGTAGTCTAACAAATTTGTTGTACTTATTTACGAGAGTTATACTTACCTTCCATGCTATTAATATATGCAATCTGGTCACATACCTGATTCTAACGCACTTCTAACCGACCCTAAGAAGAAAAGCAGTAACCAGCCAAGCCCTAACCTCCTTAATACCACTGTATTACCACTTCACTCAACCTTCCACCGAGGCCTGAACGAGAGCGGAGGCGGGCGGGATGCATGGAAGGTAAGTATAACTCTCGTAAATATCCCCGCTACGCTTAGCGGGGTAAATTTATACCTTACCTTCCATGCTATTAATATATGCAATCAGATTGCAATCGAGGAACGGAAGGAAGGGAGTTCAGACCGAAGCACATTTTTTGTTTTTTTAATGGCTGGTACTAAACTCGCACTAGTCGAATCCGTTTAAAGGACGAAATTCCTTCTCCTCTTAAGGATGAAAGACCTCAGAGTGGGAAGAACTAAAACATAGTAAACCACGTCTAGTCACAGTCAAACCGAACAAGGCACCATTCGTTGACGGCAACGGAGGCAGATATCGAATGAACCTGAGCCAAAAACTCAGAAGAACAAGCCAACCGCAAGAGCGTTTGGACACAAAATGAATATCAGCAAAGTGTCTACAAAAAACGCCACAAACCACACCGGATTCGTCCACGAGACGGAACCGGCTCGTAAACTACGATTGGGAACGAAGCGTGTACCAACTAAAACGAATTGAAGACATCCCGGACAAGGGAAAGAATTCGTTAGCGCGGAACCGCGCAAGAGCAAAAGTTAGCGGGGTAACACGAACGTCGAAAAGTGAGTCAGACCCCAAAACAAGAGAAAAACCGCGAAAAGCGTTTTCCCGAACGGCGGCACGAGAAATCCCGTGAAAAGAGGCTATGCCCCGAACCAGAGTGCATACCGCGGCCGTTTTATGAACAGTTCAGACTACTTTAAAAGAAAGTTACTGGACGATCTATCGGAGGAAAATGTCACATGACACACTACGAAGAGACCTCCGTGTAACTTCCCAGTGGTCGCGAGTCAAAGACTGTAGACCCAACTGGAAAAAAACCTCGGTGGATAGCTGCAAGTTATCCCAGAGCTCAGGACTGAACCAAGTCTGAGAGAGGGCCCACCTCCACAACGGGGAGGGGGTGAACAACCTCTCAGAAAAACCATGCTACGTCGAGGAAAGGCGGACTAAGGCCACACCATCGAGCGAAGCGCTCCGGGACTGAGATGCAGTCCGCCGGAGCACGGGAAAGAGACAAAAGCCGAGGGAACCGCAGTGAGCCGGGAAAAGTGGGCGCTATCGGCCGTACGTCGCCTAGCGTAGCATACTTGGTACTAGCATGAAAGGCGGAAAACGTAACCCACATAGTTGAGTTCTGAAGAGAACAAATGCGTCGACCCTGAAACCCGCGGGTCAGGAGAAAAGACGCAAAGAAAAGATAGCTTGCGATCATCCACGGATGCAGACAGACCTACGTCCGGGGGACCGAAAAAGGTCCTGATCGCTCTGGTCACCTACGGGAAGAAGGTCCATCAAGTGGGGGGTTCCGCTGAAACGAGATGATTGTGATCGTGTACTCGTAGTCCAAGGTGAGCGGCCGTAAGGCTGGCATAGTTCGTCCTGCGCCGAGGCGAGAGGAACGACTCCAGAAAACTCTTGGAGGCCGTTCCTAACTGTCTGAAAGGAGACCACTACAGTGGTGCAAAAACGGCACGAAACTGAAAAAGCCTCGCTCAGCACTAGCGGTAAAAGGTGAACAGAAAAGCCCCAAAATTCCGCCAGTTGAAAAAGGCCAAGTACCCGTACAAGTTTCCGTCAGAAGGGGTCACGTGAAAAGCGCCCCTACCGCAATCAAGACGCATCCGTCGGCACTGACGGTGAAATCTGACGGGTGAAAACTTCGGTCCTCACACCAGGTGGGAGCATCCGCACCACCACCAAAGGGGGTGGCCACCGACTAATTGTGTAAAGCGGAGGTACTGAATGACACCATCGTCAGTCCAGAAAAGACTGCTGACCCTGAGCAAAGTTTGTCTAAACTTTACCGAACTAAACCAATGGCTAGCGAATTTAAAAGGCAGGCCGTTAATATAAAACGTATACAAAAAGGGCTGCAAACCGCGTAAGGCTATGTAGCTGTGAGACGGTTTTGGGTTGTAAGATCCCGGACAGTTCGGGTGAACCCCTGAAAAGAGTCTTTCATGCTAATCCCTGCTTCCACGGTTTGACCATCGCGCAGTTCAGCAACCAGTCGACAGTTCAAACATACGAATCGCACACACATCTCAGCTGCTTACTAACTTCAATTTGGTCTATTTCAGGTATGCATTATGCGATCACCTACTGACTGACAGATCGTAAAGGAATAAACAGTGCAATTTGAGATTAACTAAACTAACTGCTTAAGTTTTATTCATGATTTGATTAGGCCCTAACGTCTGAACGCTACTCGCCAGTACAGACAATGGGTGAAAAAGAATAAAACGAATGACAATATATATTACACACAAGCCTGCAATGCAAACAGTCCAACGTACACTCTACGCACATGATGGCTGTAACTTAGCATTAGTTACGGTCAATAGGCCTACGTTAGAATACGTTCACTGTTCAGACAGAACATCACATACGAAAGTCACAAAGGAACTGATAATTCACTGCATTAAAATAATTTAATTGAACGCGTTCTCCAAGAGGCTACGTAAATAACAACACAACTTACGCGAAGAACAAATTTAATGTAAGAATGCATATAAAATAACCCTTTTAATTTGTAATTTATTGAACACTGACAATCCCAGTCAAAGAAGAAAAGTCAATGCTTAGTCAACACAACGCAGATGTTAGCACAGTACAGATTATTCGCAACAAACCTAAGCATTTCAAACATGGGTCGTGCCATATATTGGCTCTTTTTTCAAATTCGGACCGGTGAACATATCAAAAGGTACTGGATAAAAGTTAGCTAACATGTTTCCCCATAATTCCATGTACCTCTCACACTTCAGCAAACGCCGTCGTAGTTCACAAAATGAATTTACTTGGTCACTCTGTACAAAGTGTATGGGCGAAGGAAATTGCATGATGGGTAATGGCTGCCTCCATGGCCTAAAAAAACCCTCCTTCGAAGGGTTTTACCGAGGGCTAAAAGGAGGGGTTCACCCGAACTGCCGGAGCCGTACAACATAGTCAACGGCACCAAAGCGGTGTCTGAAAGCTGTAGCAGGCGCGGAACCGCGTAACTCCAGACCACTCCTATCAAAGGCGAAACTTATCGATGAAGTTGACTGGAAAAAGGTGTTAACGTACTACGTATAGCAACAACATTGGAACTGCGGAGCCTACGGCTACGAGTGTGGAGAAAACTAATACCGTATGTCTGTACGGGTAGTTAAGTAACAGGCCGTAAAGCCGCATTGAACTGCCTTAAGGTGTTAAAGTATGGAATGAACTATACGTGCCGTTGTTTTGAATAGCTACCCCGATCGTGAGGTTGTCTAACAAAAGGCCACCTATGGCAAGAAAAGTATCCGTCATGGATTTTGACAGGGGGGTGTAACGTACTACGTCAACCGTATGAGTCGTCAACCCCAACACTGGGGTAGAAATCACGAAAGAGTAGACATCCTGTGTATACTACATGGACCGTTAATTCCGTTAAACACCCCTCACCACGGAGCTGAGAAGCGCGTGGCTACTGGGGGGACGTACGCCGCACAAAGTATGCATCCCCATCAAGTATTATAGAGCCGTTATGGGTCTACAAAGACGTCAGCATGACAAGTAAAAACCACTAGTCATCCGCCAAGTCTGTCTCTGTGCACCACGGAGCAATAAGCTAGTGGCTACGCGAGAGGGACAACTGGTACTGGTACGTGTCCCTAACGTAATAGCTAGCAGTACAAAGAGCCGTGAGTCGTTACCTCAGTATACTTCTATTCACTACGGGGCCACCGAGTAAGTGGCTACGCGTAGGGAAGTAGTACTCCGGTTCACGTTCCTGCAGAGAATAGCTAAAAATATACTGGGGCCGTAAGGAATACGGAGAGGTTCACGTGCTACGCAAGCTATACGAGTCGTAAACGTAGTTTGTTTCATCACAAGGCTACGAAACTGGTAGCTGCGTGGGGAAGAGGGGACTACCGTCGTACTCAGTACGTGTCCCGGTAAGAAAAATGGCCGCGGAACTCTGTAGCTCATGGCTACTGGTCCTCTACCACACAGCTGCGCTGCAGGTTTAGGCCGTTAACTCCGTTTGTATATAATCATTACGGAGCAGCGTAGCCGGTGGCTACGCGTGGGGGACTGCCATCGAACGCTAAAAGCGTCCCGGGAAGAAAAACGACCGCGGAACCCTGCAACACGCGGCTAACGGTCGCAATATCCCGAAGTTCCGTTACCCTGGTTTATCGTACATTGTACGTAAAACCGCGTGAATATCTGTATAATTGGAGCGGAACGTCTCGTTTGACGCAAAAATCATATTCAGAGTAGTTTGAACGGTCGTGGAACTACGTAACACGGAGAAAATGGCTCTCGTGATGGTATGCCACCCGTAGAGACGGATTTCTTATCACCCGAGCGCTAGGCCTCCCTGAGCGAGCGCTTACACGCGACGCATCCTGGGAGCGTAACGTACCAACAAACGGGGACTCGCCCTCGTGGCCATAATACTGGTGAAAATCTAAGCTGAACCGTGACGTTCAACGCGGAAATCTCACCAAGTCAGCTCACACGGACGTGGAGAAGGAAAAGCTCTTCTAAGATTGTTACCATCACCAGACCATGTAGCTAAAAAGCTAAAGGGTAAACAATCGGGTGTGACGTACGTTGTACGTTACCTTGCTGCAGAACTATGCAGCCCTAACGGATCCAAACGTCATCCCATGACCCGTACGGAGCCACCGAGCTGTTTTACAGACCCTTACGGGGCCGTAAAAACAAGCCGTGGGGCCGTAAGGAACCGATCACCGGAGCCGTACGAACCCTAATGGACCCGTGCAAGGAATCCAATGGCTCAACAACTAGCCATAAAAAGGGTACTAACTCACGTATAACCCCGTAGGGCGCCGCCTCTAGTGGGCCTACCGGTCCCATCACGGAACCGAGGACCACAGCGGTGTACACGGGTTTGATCATGTCGATAAAACCGGAGCGCAACGTAAGAAGCGGGTACATGCGACGCATCGCAGGACATCTAACATTCTAAGGCGCTTAACGCACCGACACTAGAGACCTACCCTCCGTGTCGATGATAGAGGTGAAACCATCGCGGAACTGTAACGTTCAACGCGGAAAATCTTACTGAGGCAGTCCACACGGCCGTGGAACAGCGTAGCTGATGGCTACAGAGACAAGAAGAAAATAGCTCTCGTGATGCTATACTTCTCGTGAAGATTGTCACCTATCACCTGTACCAAGTAGCTTCCTAGCTAGCGGGCTCAATTTCCGGGTTCATCGTACAGTGTACGTTATCCCGGTGCAAAACCTCTGAAGTCGTACAAGCCCGTACAGTCTAGAGAAGCGTTTGCACTCTATGCATAGCGGGACCTCTTAGGTGCGTAACGTACCGACACTCGAAGGTCTGCACGGCCTCTGTGCCTAAGATACTGGTGAAAATAAATGCGGAACTGTAATGTTCAACACAGATAATCGTATTAATGGTGTTCACATGAATGTGGAACTGCGTAGCTAATGTAATGGCTACGGAACCAATAAGAGAATAGCTCGCACGGCGTTATACTTCTAGTTAAGATTATCACTTGTCACCTGGCCACATAGCTTCGTAGCTAGTGGGTGTATATCCGGGTAAATCGTACGGTGTACGATATCCTGTTACAAAACTACGGAGCCGTACGCATCCGATCACCGGAGCCGCACTCTCTCGGTCGCACCTTGAAAATACCGGTCGCGGTGAAGTCTGTGCTCCGGCCACGCCGCTTGAACCCAATCGTTGCAAAGAGTACAAAGAATGGACTCGCAGCATAATCTGCACGCGTAACGCGTGAGATGGTTGTCACCGAAGCGTAAATCAACGAAACGTTAGCACGCTACGCCGGGACATCATGGGTGTGCAAAGCATCGACACTCGGGGACCTGCCCTCCATGTCCATGATACTGGTGAAAATAATTACGGAACTGTAACGTTCAACTCAGACAACCTTAATTGCCTTCACACGATCCGTGGAACTGCGTAGCTAATGGCTACGGGACCAAGAAGAAAATAGCTGTCGTGATGCTATACGTCTTGTAAAGAATGTCATCTGTCACCTGACCACGTAGCTTAGTAGCTAGTGGGCGTATAACCTGGTTAACTGTACAGTGTACGTTATCCCGTTAAAAATACGTTCCGCTCACTGGAGCCGTAAGCGAGGGGACCGTAAACACGGACCGTATGGAAACCGTGAACATGGGCCGTGGAACCGACCAATGGAACCGTAAACACGGGCCGCGGAACCGTCTAAGCCCGTAAACACGGGCCACGGAACCGTATGGAACCGTCCAATGAAACCGTACAGACCCGTAAACACGGGTCGCGGAACCGTCCAAGCCCGTAAACACGAGCCACGGAACCGTATGGAACCGTCCAATGGAACCGTACGGGTCCGTAAACACAGGCCGCGGAACCGTATGGATCTCGAAACCGTCCAATGGAACCGCCCCGTAACAACAAGCCTCGGAACCGTATGGATCACGGAACCGTATGGAACTGTCCAACGGAACCGCTCAATACCCGTAAATAGGGCTGCGGAACCATAAGGGACCGTCCAACGGTACCGTCTCTATGGAATCGTCCAACGGAACCGCCCAATACCCGAACACGGGCTGCGGAACCGTATGGAACCGTCCTACGGAACCGTCCAACGGAACCGCCCAATACCCGAACACGGGCTGCGGGACCGTATGGAACCGTCCAACGGAACCGTCTCTATGAAACCGTCCAACGGAACCGCCCAATACCCGAACACGGGCTGCGGAACCGTATGGAACCGTCCTACGGAACCGTCCAACGGAACCGCCCAATACCCGAACACGGGCTGCGGGACCGTATGGAACCGTCCAACGGAACCGTCTCTATGAAACCGTCCAACGGAACCGCCCAATACCCGAACACGGGCTGCGGAACCGTATGGAACCGTCCAACGGAACCGTCTCTATGCAACCGTCCAACGGAACCGCCCAATACCCGAACACGGGCTGCGGGACCGTATGGAACCGTCCAACGGAACCGTCTCTATGGAACTGTTCAACGGAACCGCCCAATACCCGAACACGGGCTGCGGAACCGTATGGAACCGTCCAACGGAACCGTCTCTATGGAACTGTTCAACGGAACCGCCCAATACCCGAACACGGGCTGCGGAACCGTATGGAACCGTCTCTATGGAACCGCCCAATACCCGAACACGGGCTGCGGAACCGTCCAACGGAACAGTCTCTCTCTCTACGGAACCGTCTCTCTCTCTCTACGGAACCGTCTCTTTCTACGGAACCGTCTCTCTTTACGGAACCGTCTCTCTCTCTCTACGGAACCGTCTCTTTTTACGGAACCGTCTCTTTACGGAACCGTCTCTCTCTCTACGGAACCGTCTCTTTTTACGGAACCGTCTCTCTCTACGGAACCGTCTCTTTTTACGGAACCGTCTCTCTCTCTCTATGGAACCGTCCAACGGAACCGCTCAACCCGCACCTGGGCCGCGGAACCGTATAGAACCGTCCAACGGAAGCGTCGTTTTTACGAAACCGTATCTTTTTCGGAACCGTTTCTCTCTCTCTATGGAACCGTCCAACGGAACCGCTCAACCCGCACCTGGGCCACGGAACCGTATGGAACCGTCCAACGGAACCGTATCTCTCTCTCTATGGAACCGTCCAACGGAACCGCTCAAAACCCGCACCTGGGCTGCGGAACCGTATGGAACCGTCCAACGGAACCGTACTAACCCGTAAACGGGTCTCTTATCAACTTAGGCGACGCTTTTGACGCCCCTAAGAAGTTATCTCTCTCTCTCTTACCTTACCGCTCTATGCGCAACGCCACTAAGAGCTTAATCTTCTCTCTCTCTGAACTTTTCGATAAAATTCCTGAAAAGAGAAGAACATATATCCATGCATACATACACAAATACGGTAAGCAACTATGACCCTACGATCACGCTAAAGAGAGACGAGGCATAGCAGATAAATACAGCAAAAGAAAATTTTTAAACAGAAAAAATTTATATCTGGAAATTTTTTTGAAACCCGAGAAAACGCATCCAACGTAAAGACTTTACAAGCGCCGGGGTAACGTGGAAAATGCAAACCACTGAGTACTTGATGTCCGTAAAGATAAAAGAAAACATTAGTTTCCCTTTAAATAAGACGTCGAAGAGACCCCCTCCCGGTCTCTCCAACGCCCCAAAAATCAAGCTTGAAAATTAAAAACTTTGTCTCTAATTTATGCAAGAAATATGAAAATATTCATATGCTGGTAACGTTAATACAAAAATAAGCTCTTTTGTAACAACTGTAGCTCCTTGGAGAAGCTCGGAGCCGACTCCCCGAACACCCGACGGAGATGTCGACCCAATGCGCATGCGCCAAAATCAGAAAAAGAAATTGGCCACGAGAACTTGTACTGAGATATCCTAACGTCTTAATACATATGCATAGTATAACGCTAGGCTAACCTCATGGAAGGGCGGGGCCGAGGGTGAAAACCACTAAACCCCGGGGTAAGAGGTCCCCTAGACAGGCACACCTGGTGCTCTAGGACCGAAAACACCCGCCACGAGAGTAGGACGCTCTCGAACTAGCCACTCGCTCTGTACGAATGGAGACAAAAACCCGCTATCCTAAGTGTAGGCTACACGGGAAATCGTGTAGGTTCGGACCCATGACAACCTCGTGTTACCTCAAAAGACTTGAACAGACGAGCCGGATGAGAAAAGGCAGCGTAAAAACCCACCAGGTAGAAGCTGCAAAGAAGAAACGAAAAGAAAAAGGTTAAATTATAATAAAATAAAAAAGACCAGTTTCAGCGATGTTGTGCCAACAACGCGCTGAAAAGAGTGAAGTGGTAGTACAGTGGTATTAAGGAGGTTAGGGCTTGGCTGGTTACTGCTTTCCTTGGGGTCGGTTAGAAGTGCGTTAGAATCAGATCATGTGACCAGATTGCATATATTAATAGCATGGAAGGTAAGGTATAACTTGAAGTAAATCTATACAATTTATCTCAGTAAGGGTCAATGACATATTTGTGTAGACATGAAATTATTAAAACATGCTGTTAAAGCTTTGTATCACATCATATTGGAATACAATTTTTTAATAAAATACATTATAATACCTTTGCCCCTATTGGGGAAATTGTGTTATCATACACAAGGCTCCAATAGAGAATTGAACAAAATGGCAGCCTCCATGTGTCGATTTCAAACATAAAGAGGAAGAAGTAGTTTCTTCCAAATTACTGTTCGTATTTTTGTTCTCCTATTCCAGATTGACATGCGTGAGAATTGGGCTTACCATTAAGTTTGTTTAGTATGTATTACTTGTAATACGCTTGTAAATAAACATTGTAAGTTTAAAATGCTGAGGAAAACCGTAAGAACATGGGAGTGCTAGAGTATCATTGTATCAATTCAATCGTCAGATTGCTACCAGCAAACCAGAAAGACAACATATTTAATCAACGATACCACAACAAGAAAGAATTGACTGCAGAAAGGTCCCTGTAATAAAGATGGAATAGATGATAATTAAGAGGCTGATGAAAACAAATGCAACTCATAGTGATGAATATTTAATAAAGGATTTGGATCTCCATTAGGCAATTAGAACACGCCTGTTTCGTCTTATGGAATTGCAAAACGCTATACGAATCCAGAGTAATCCATAAAATAAATTCCTGCTTGAAATGAGACAGGACTCGTGGGTAAAGCAAATACCAAAGAAAATATATATAAAAAGAACTGTAAGGTGTTCTCTTTCACCAAAAAGTCGAAAAACGGCAGGTAGTTGAAAGAGTCGTGCGATGCAGGACATCCACACTTCACAAAATAGTTTCCCAGCTCCTAATTTCCTGAAATATTTTCCATATTGTCTGAAATTCAAACAAATGAGCTAAGGTAGTTGACCGAAATACAAACTAAATGAGGAAGTATTTATAGATCAAATGTAACAGCTTATTCGAGAAAAGAAATAAGCATACAGACATAGCTCTATATTTCTTACTTTCTTAAAATGACTTTATTCCACAAAAAAGTCCACCACTTATGCACCAATTGAACCCATCTTAATGTCCCAGCCCCAAACCCATCCAAATTGAGGGTAATTTCTGTGAAAGTTGAATCACTCTAAAAATTAATTGAGATTCATTCCAACCAAGAAACTATATGCTCTGAATAAACAAAACGTCAGTTCCTTATATTGTAACTGCATGGCTTCTTGATGTATCTTAGGAAGGTATCTTACTGCTGCTGCAAAATTAAGGTTTTGAATGAGAAAATTAATATTTGAACAGTTGATTGGTTCAAAAGGAAACTGAAAACGGATATCGCTTAAAGCGTACGCCTCTGCATGCGCAGTGAAAAATAACAAGCCGCTGCATCTGCGTCCAGTAAATTATTCCATAATAATGTGTGTAGACTGCCATTTTGGTAAAATTATAACAAAACTACATCTGATCTGATCTTCCTAAAAAATTATATGCTGATTTCATCAAACCGTCATATGTTCGCTAATGTCTTGTTTATTAAACAAAACAGACATGGTTTATAAAAGTCGATTACTGCGGACGGGGTTTAAAAAAGAGTGAATAAACTTTTATGAGCAAACATAGCCTAGCTATTTGGTCACTTATTTTTATTATTTACCCTTGATATAAAACTTTATGAATAACATTCGGTAATCTTTAACTATGTCTGTGTTGTCAATAATATTATATAGATTTAGATTCAAATATTTCTTTAAATATAATGTACAAGTAATTGTTATCATCACTCCTCTCTCGATTTCTAAAATATAAAAAGAAAACCTTAAAACTCAATCAAATTTCAGAGACAGGTGGCCCAAGTCGGTTGAGCGTACGACTCGGATCCTGGTTTCAGGTTTGAGTTCAATAGCGATTTAACCCACGATTTTTGACAGATATGTATAACGCTGACATTAAGCGCAGGGGTTGGTCGTGCACCTTCTCTCAAACTAGTCTTTAGGAAAAAGTGGCCAATGGCATGGTGTCGCTCACCGCCCATCCGATGAGGACGTTCAATGGCGGTCCCGACAGTTCTTCTCACCCCCTCCCCCACCTACCTGGTAATCTGATCACTTCACGAAAAAAAGCAGGAAGAGACTCCGGTGTTCATCCACTTTTGATCCAAATTCAGAAACTATTGTTGCATGAAAATACGTTATATGTGGTTGTTGGCGAGTTCCCAATCGCAGAAAGATCATTAGAAACAAACAAACAAATTAAGGTACGATAGAAATTATTAATTTTACTATTGGTTATATTAATCACCATTCAAAAATCTGCATTGTAGGCCTATCTTTTATAAAAGAATGGTCAATGTTACCTATTAATGAAGAAATGTTATTAGGACGCGCATTGGCCTGAAGCATATTCGATCCTATAAGAATCTCTAATGTCTTATTCCGTTATTGTATTCTTGCACATTTTAGACTACGAAACAAAAGCACTATATTGTGGTAGGTCCGAGCAGACTGCTTCAAAAATGACTGGCAGCTAGTGGCAATTACAGCTTTCTACCTGTATGTAAGCAACTTAAATGCAGCCTGAGTTTTCCTATGCCTATGTAGCGCAGGCTGAATCGGCAGCTTCCTTCAGATATACTGTAACAACTACATGCCTATCCGATAAGGAAGCATTCTGTTAACTTCTGTGCCAGTTTGATTCATGACATAGTTCGAATCACTATCTGACAGCGGATTACATCATAAGGAAAATGCTTTCCTAAGAGCGATACCATACACCAGTTCTAATGAAAGAAATATTGGCCTACTCCGAACACAGCGGCATTACTCATGTAATTCTGATGCATGATAATTCGATGAAATTCTGCCTTATAATTTACGTTATTCTAAAACTCTTTTTCATCAATATACTGTAGGCCAAGATATTTATTTAAACAATGTGTTATTCCACTAGTGTTTTCTTCATTTTGAAAATACAAAGCAACATCAAGTGTGAGGTTTATTGTGTTAGTAATAAATTCCAACAAAAATGATAAAAACACAAATAAGCGAGATATCTAGACAGGGTAAAAAATTTATTGATTCAGTGAATTTATAGACGCTAGGCTTTGTTTGTGCCTGCCAATCTACTCTCGTGGAGGCATAGCATGGCTTCAGCAAGTTGATGAAGATCTTCCATAACCAAGCAAGCATGCCAACGGCGAGATTGGGTGGCACCTTCGCCGACCCGGCCTACCGGACCAAACCATTACCTTGCTTTCGGGGGAACTGAACCCATATTTCTGTATTCAGTCTAAATCTGTCAGGCGCAAATCATTTTGTAGTACTATATTAATGCGGTGACAATACATGATTTAAATGAAACAACGGATGGCGCCCGCGGATAGCTTTCTTTTTTTTTACCTCAAGGAAAATACAAAAAAACGGGTATTTTATTAATACAACTTAATGATTTAATCTGGTAACGAATTTGTTTTAATTAAATTTGATAATAATTTGATAATTCTTCAAAGGCAATAACTTCTATTCGTGGGCTATGTTTGTTTGTGTGTGAGTGTTTGTGTGTGTGTGTGTGCGTGTGTACCTCATCTTATCTTCCGTAAACCTCCTCTAAAACAAAACATCCTTAACCTCAAGTATAATACACTGTCAATATGAACTGTGAACAGAGACCACTACCAAAAAATATTGAAACTAGACTCTTTTTTTCTGTCGTGGCCCTCAAAAGTACATGCTAAAAATCCGCCATATTTTATACATTTACTTGAAAATGTTAGAATAATTACAAACGTTCAAAAATCAAACTAATGATTTTGTTATATTTTAAAAAATGGCAAAGATTAGTACTACAGGATTATTTTTTCAAAGTAGGAATTGGGAGGTAGTAAAAACGTTAAAAATATACAAAAAATCCATTCAGTCCATTAACAATATTTTGTTGGTCATTACCATCAGAGAAAAAGGTAAGAAAACGTATCAGAATAAAGATTATTTCTAGGTAGTGAGCTGAAAAAAGAATCCAATTGTAGATACTACGGGATTATGCCTCTGTGTTAAATTTTACATTATACAAGCCTGAGAACTGCGAACATCTTGGACGGGTGTACTTACGTCAAAACGTTACATGTACATTCTTTGTTAATGCATGGACCAGAATAGAACTTCATAATAGAACTGGGCAGGATGTGGATTAAAGTTTAACGTAAAGTACAGTTAAGGACACTTTCTGGAGTAAAATTGTATTTGATGTTCTAGTGCAGAATTTTTTCATTTGTAAAATGGCAATGAAATTAGAAGAAAAAAAATGTATTTGCAATTAAGCCTTTATTCTGTCCTTATCGCAAAGAAAGTTTAATTTCTTCCTGGGAGACCGGGGCACAGTGAATCACGGGGTACAATCACATGAAATTTTTTCTGTATGAATATGATTAGAAATAAAATGCTGCCACTAAGGGACCAGGTATTGCTGCCCTGTATATATTTTCGTCAGTCAAATATTCCAGATCAATCTTTACAGGAAGCAAAAAAACATTTGCCAACGAAAATAAAATTATGTATTTCGTTTTATCTTCAAGTTACTAAATATATCCAAGTGTCTTGAATGCTTTGGTATAAATCATTGACTTTAAGTAAACCTATGACAATGTGATTGAGAAGCTGCTATTGGCCTAGTGTTATATACAAATGAGTATTCTGTAAACATCGTAGTGGGACACAGTGAATTGGGGTACAGGAAATCAATGACAAAGAGGTTCCGACATGCCAAAAGAAACGATGGCGCAAATCTCATACACCCAACGATGTGCGATAAAATGTGAAGAGCAAAACAAAAAAGTAATTAGCAATTTTGTTGAGCCAACGGAATTAATCTGAACTGACGGATTTTTAAAATAAAATTGGAAGGGAAATTTTCCGCTCGCACTATGCCACCGATTTAAATATTTATTTTTGACAAACTGTGTTAGAATTTGTTTGCTCTAACTGCCTGGTAATAAGTGAATTACTGTGTCCCATTAAGTGATGCACTGTGCTCCATTATGATAGTGAATCTGTTGTACACGTTATTTGTATCATCGAGGTTTAACGTATCATTTTATCAGTTAATTAAAAAAAAATCCATTCTGCTGTGCCCCGGTCTCCCATACTTATCAGGCCCGTTAAAAGAAATTTAGAAGGAGGGTTCATTTTTTGTTTAAAAGGGCAAAAATTCTTGAAATTCCAGGTGTTAATTACATTTTTAAATTTCAAAAGGCATTTTTCCCGTTTATTGATATGGCTTACAGTTCTTTATTTTTAAGTCTACAGCCACAACCGGCCATTTTTAAGGGGCTATGCTTATTGGATTGATATGCAGCATGTGCATACGATAGCTACTTTACAGCCACAAACTTGGTCTCCTTTTAAATTAGTAGCCAGCCTAGCCACAAGACCTTGTGATTCCTAAGGCTGTGCCGGCCGAGGCCACCATTACCAGAGAAACTTGGATATGAAACAACGAAAGTGTGGCTGGATGGTTCCCATTTCTTCTGTTAGTCTTAGTCTGTTTCTTTTCTCCTATCCTAATCCTATGCACTTTGTTACCTTCATCTCTTTCTTTAACCACCAGTTGTGTTATTTTATGTTTGACATTGTCGACGTATCAAATAGAAGTAGAAGACAGCGATACTTGAAATATTTTTTGGAGATTGAACTTTATCTACAACAATGCAACGACCAACAAGCAAAATGCTTCGTGTGTTTTCCAATGCATTTTGTTGTGTAAAATTATTGTATTGAACAGAAGATAACAGCAAGCAAAATCGGCATCAACACTTTTTGGGAAGGCAATAGTATACACCAGTCACAGATCCAGCCGCCCCCTCCCCCCCACCTTCCCTTTCAGAACACACATACCCTCGCACTTAGTCTCCTTTTGCTAAGATTTCCCATTTTAATTGAAATTATGGTTGATATCTATCTATTATGGTTGCATCCCCCCCCCTTGCGGAAATTCCTGGATCCCGGCCTGTACACTCAAATGGATGGGCTTTTGTACATTTGTAATTCAGGAAAAGATCTCAGATAAAGAGCCTGAGAAGAGAAACTGAACAAAATTGTGCTGAAAATCTCAATATTTTCTATATTTTAGTAAGTCGTTATACTCTACAATTTAATACAAGAAAGTTATAGCAGCATAGCTACGCATATGTTGCAGACTTAAATGCTAAACTTAAATTCCAAAAAAAAATGATATCACAAAATTGAAAATGATAAAGAACTTTGACACTTTTTGCTTTCTTTGCCAACCCATTAAATGTTATTTTAAAAATACTATGTATCCATATAAGGAATGATTTGTATACTCATAGATATTGTTTTGAAGTGGACACTTAAAAAATGAATATTTTCATTAAATTTGTTTTTATGGTAAAAAAAATGCACAAGATGCATTTACATGGGTTCTCTGATACTTCTTTATAAGGTTATCCATGTTTTCCTTTTCGGACATTTAAGAATTATCATAATATATTTTTTTGGTAACCCATTGATAATCAAAAGAAAAGCTGAGTTGAAGAAAAGTAGAACTGTATCAATTTTCTTTAAATAAGGAATACTGTTTTGCTGTACCACAGACACATTTTTTGTACGAGAAATGAGTGAAGCTGTCACTTATTTCCCTCCAGCCGAGACATTAGGCCCATAGGGCTGGTGCTTACCCCCAGTCTCCATGGTGCAAGCAGATAAGAGCACATACCCCCCCCCCCTCCCTCCTGCACACGACGCCTGACCTTCACAGGATAACAGCCCAACAATGGTGGCACTCATTTTACAGCTAAGTGTACTGCAACAATTAGAGTAAAGTGTTTTGCACACAATACATCGCTCACAGCAGGAACAGAGCCGGCTATCTTTCGCATACGAGAAAGACTCTCTAACCACTGAGCTATTGCATCTCTCTCTAGGGGCCAATTTGGGTCACAGAAAAATCAATAATGAATATCCGTCAATTTGACGCTAAGTTCTTCAATCTTTAGATAAAAAGTTGTTCATATTTGACAAAAATACGATAAATATGCAATCATATGATGAAATGAATTTCTTTTAAACAAAACTATAATTAGTTGGGTTGATAGAAAGGTATTGAATCCTACATGTACCTCACTGAAAATTTTGAATTTATTTTATTGAAACATTTCATGAATGCATTCAGGAAAGTGTACACTTTCAGAGTATGATGCGTTCCCTACGGTGCATTCCCACCTACGGTGCGTTCCCACCTACGGTGCGCTCCCACCTACGGTGCGCTCCCACCTACGGTGCGCTCCCACCTACGGTGCGCTCCCACCTACGGTGCGCTCCCACCTACGGTGCGCTCCCACCACGGTGCGCTCCACCCACGGTGCGCTCCCACCCACGGTGCGCTCCCACCACGGTGCGCTCCCACCAATGCGCTCCCACCTACGGTGCGCTCCCACCTACAATGCGCTCCCACCTACGGTGCGCTCCCACCTACGATGCGCTCCCACCTACGATGCGCTCCCACCTCACGATGTGCTCCCACCTACGATGCAGCGCTCCCACCCACGATCGCGTTTTCGATCCCACCCACGATGCGCTCCCACCTCACGATGCGTTCCCACCCACGATGCGCTCCCACCTACGATGCGCTCCCACCTACGATGCGCTCCCACCTACGATGCAGTCGATCCCACCTACGATGCGCTCGATCCCACCTACGATGCGCTCCCACCTACGATGCGCTCCCACCTACGATGCGCTCCCACCTGCGATGCGTTCCCATCTACGATGCGTTCCCATCTACGATGCGCTCGATCCCACCTACGATGCGCTCGATCCCACCTACGATGCGCTCCAACCCACTTACGATGCGCTCGATCCCACCTACGATGCGCTCGATCCCACCGATGCGCTCGATCCCACCTACGATGCGCTCGATCCCACCTACGATGCGCTCGAACCCACCTACGATGCGCTCGCTCCCACCTACGATGCGCTCGGTCCCACCTATGATGTGCTCCCACCTACATGCGCTCCCACCTACATGCGCTCCCACCTACATGCACTCCCACCTACATGCGCTCCCACCTACATGCGCTCCCATCTATGATTCTATGCTTCCTAAAAATTGTCAACCTGACTGTTGTTCTAATCCTAAGTAGACATATTTGTAAGAGCGCTTCCACTTCCCCTCCCAGGAATATCATCAGACAATTTCATATGTAAATACAAAGCGCTTTGGAAAGATTTGAAGAAAGAAAACAAAAATGATGAAAAGTTGATAAAAACGTACATAAACTAAAATAACGTATTTGCATAGATACTGTACCACTGTAATAACAAACAAACTGTACAGAGCTGTACTTTCAATGCAAAACCTTGTATTTAATCTTTATTTCTGTATCTTTTTTACCAAAAGAGAAATGTTTTGCAAAATGTCATGTTCACATTTAGTAGCAGCTTGGAGTGGTATTTGCATAAATCAGACACCTGAATTATCATGTATGATTGAAAGAATAGCTCAGAATCTTTATGTCATTCTTTCACAATAGAGTATGTACGGTATGGGAAATTATCCAATCACTGGTTAGGGAATAGTAAACAAACAAGAGTGTATGATGTCATACTTAGTCTGTTGTCAGCCATTCTTACAAAATTCTGTTATAGCTTTACTCTTGAAAAACTCCATGTATGAATACGATATCAATACAAATCTTCACCAATTTGTTTATTGAATTGTTCTCTATCATATTGAAATAGTGCATGCAGCAATTCACTAAGGGGAACAACTCTCGTGCATTTCTGTCCGAGAAACAAATGCTGTTTTGAAGTTAAGAATTCTTCTCGATTGATGTTTAATCAGATGACTTTCTATCACACCAATGTTCTCAGAACAACTAAACTCCAACTTTGTAAAGTAAGGAATGTTATTGTTGCAGGATGGCTGGCAGCGAGGCACCAATCTTTTTGAAAAGCAGGTCACTTGTCTTCCACCCAGGGTCACGTTGTGTTTGAAGATTGGTTGCATGATTGGGAAACATGGATTTTCTGTATAAAAAAGAAAAACATTTTTATACTAACAAGACTGTTATAAACATGTATGCATGGATGTATGTATGTATATATGTATGTATGTATGTATGTCTGACCTCCATAATACCTCTATTATCCCTCACTTAATATTCCCCCGAGGCCTGAACGAGAGGGGAGGCTGGCCGGGACACATGGAAGGTAAGTATAACTCTCGTAGATATCCCCGTTATGCCTAGCGGGGTAAATTTACTTTAAGTTATACCTTGATTTTTTAAAGGCTGGTCCTAATACTCACACTAGTCCTATCCTACTTGAAGAACTAGATTCCTTATCCTCTTAAGGATGACCCGAAACAGGAATTACTATCACACAGTAAACCACTCCTAATTATAACATAGGAATAGGAGAAAACCTGTTAGCAATAATCGAGGTGTGCCTACTCAGCTGCGGGGGCCCACCGTCTGGTACCCTACTGAGTGTGGGCGGCGGTCTCGCCTCCATGTCGGTAGGGTGCTGTAGCTTTGACTTGGGTGGCAGTGGCAGCGGAGGGGGAGAAGACAAAGACAGTCTATCTAACCTTGGCTCCTCTGCCCTCTCGGCTGCTCTTAGGAAATGCCGTTGCGATGGAGTCTATGCTTTGACTATGCAGCTGCATCCCAGTCACTGCAGAGAGGACACGGGTTGGATTCACAGCATAATCTGCACGGGTAGCACGTGAGATGGATGTCTCCGGAATGTAACTTTACAAAGCGTTTACATGCGATGCATCGCCGGACATCCTGGGTGCGTAAAGCACTGACACTCGGGGACCTGTCCTCCATGTCCATAATACTGGTGTAAATTTTTGCGGAAGTATCACGTTCACCGCAGAAATTGTTTTCTAAGGAAGTTCACATGGCCGTGGAACTGCATAGCTAATGGCTACATAAGCAAGAAGAAATAGTTCTCCTGATGCTATACCTCTAGTGAAGATTGTTTCCTTATCACCTGCCCACATAGTTTCATAGCTAGTGGGTCTGTATTCCGATTTATCGTACGTTGTACGTTAACCCTGTCTAAACTATGGAGCTGTACGGACCTGTTCACCACAGCCATATGGACCCGTAAAGCCTAGGCACGGAGCCGTATGGACCCATACAGGGCCCTACGGAGCCATGCAATGGACCCGTAAAACTTTGCTACGGACCTGTGGGCGCCAAGAGGTGAAGATAACCTAACATGTTAATACAATGCATAGTATAACGCTAGGCTAACCTCGTGGTAAGGCGGGGCCTGGGGTGAAAAACACTCAAACCCAAGAGAAAGGGGTCCTCTAAACACGCACACTAGGTACTCTAGAAATTAAAATGGCCGCCACAAGAGTGGAACTCTCTCAAACTAGCCACCCGCTTTGTACAGATGGAAGTAAAAACACCCTAATTTAAGTGTATGCTTAATGGGAAAATCCTGCGAGTCGGGTCGAAGCATTCCCATGGCTACCTTGTCTTACATCAGAAAACTCCTAAAGGTAAACAGCTAAGGTGAAACTGAATAAAAACCTGTGCGGTGGAGCTGCAGAATAAAAAAATGTTAAAAAAGGGTGGCAAATCTTAGCAAAGATATTCAGACCAGTTCCAGTGATATTGTGTTAACAATGCGCTGATAAAAAGCGAGGGATATTAGAGGTATTATGGAGGTCAGGGCTGGGCTGGTTACCATGTTTTTAAGGTCGTTTGAAGTGCATTAGAATCAGGTCATGGACCAGATTGCATATTTCTAGCATGGAAGATTAGGTATAACTTAAAGTAAATATATATATATATATATGGATGTCGGGAATGGAGGGTGAAGTTTCAGAATTGTGAGATTAGGTGATTGTGATATCTGTAGGTGCTTCGGTTCTTTATTGTAGATCCGGGGTTTCGTTTGGTTTAAGACGATGGCCGCCTAAAAACAATTCTTTTTGCCCTTCCATTGCTTATATTTAGAAATCTGCATAATTCATGAGTAGTGAGTGCAAGAATGTCATTATCTTTGCGGCTTTTCCTTAATCTTGTCCGCAAACAACGCATTAATATCCAGGTGTATAACCCGTGAAGGGTTACAGTCAAAATACTTTCTCTTCCACAATGCAATTGAAGCGATCACACGTGTAGAAATTAGGCGGTGCTTGTATCCATTTTTTACGGTAATTATTCATCAATCCGTTGTTTCTTAGGTAAAATGTGTTTGGGTAAGAATGGTATTACATGCCATTGTGAGGATTACTCACAGATTTGGTAATTTGGGGGGAAAATCATGTGAATAAGATTCAGCTAATTTGCTGTGCATATTACATTGTGTAGGCCTATCTTGGAATTCGTTAACGGAAGCTGGGAATTGTTTGGGTATGTATTTTGTTGACTTCTCGTAGTCAACGGGGAGGAGGAAATGTTCTGTCCATAATATTGGTTAGTTTTGGGGCCTTCTTCTGGGTCATTTTATCCCTTTTGTTGCGATTTCCGTAAGGAGAAATATATGATGGCGCACTCTCATATTAATTGTGAGACCACTGATTTATGACAGATCACCACTGAACTATGGTATGAGATCACTGATCTGTGATATAGGGTTAGAACTGCTATTGATCTGTGGTTGAGATCAGTACTTCCGTCAAGATGGCGCCGCCCATATCGTTAGTTATCATAACATAATCCTATGTTTTTGAAGTGTGGATTTTATTGGGTATTACCCCTAATATTGAATTATTATATTATGTGGTTCATGATTTATATATGAATCTTTTAGGGTGTCAAGCCTTATTTTTCATAGTGCTTTGACTATTTTTAGACTTGTAATCAGTACATCAGCTATGTGAGGAATACTTAATTGTTGATATTCTTTCTCTTTCAAACTGTGTAAGCCACCAGAGGTGTTTCATTTGTGTTTTATGTGTGTAAAGTTTGTGATAATATTTTTCACAATACAGAGTTTGTTGAACTTGAACGTGAACCTTGAAAGATGTTGTGTCTTTATTATAACTCTAAGCTAGTTATAAAATAGTAATCCACGACATATATATATATATATATATATATGTATATATATGTATGTATATATATATGTATATATATATATATATATATATATATATATATATATATATATATATATATATATATATATATATATATATATATATATTATATACATATATATATATATATGTGTGTGTGTGTGTGTATATGTATATATATTATATATATATATATATATATATATATGTGTGTGTGTGTGTATATATATATATTATATTTAAATATATATATATATGTATATGTGTATATATGTATGTAAATAATATATATATATATATATATATATATATATATATATATATATATATATATATATATATATATATATATATATATATACATATATATATATATATATATATATATATATATATATATATATAATTTTTTCAGAAGATTACAGTACTTAATTTGAAATCTTAATTTGAAAAGCAAAATAATTTCATAAATCAATACGTTTTCCAGTCATTTGCTATACCTTTGATTGAAGAAACTTCAGAGCTGCAAAAAACTTTAAAAGTTTGTAAATTTACTTTAAATTGAAACATTGAAGACAAGTCACTCCGACAAAAAATTACGAGTGCGGGTGATTAACAGGGATAGTTTTCCATGCTGTCAACACAACAAAGGATATTGTGCACTGTAGTGTGAACAAAGTGGTACCTTTTTGGTATAAACTGTAAAGCAATTATTTACACATCAGCACATATTTTCCAGATTTGACAATTTCATGCAAATGAAAATTGCTCTATTTCAGGTATGCAAACAGTGAATGAAAAATTGTATACACCCTTTGTGGAGATTTTTAGGCTTTTCAAGATTGCCAAAATTTTAAAAGTCTTTGCTCAAACAACTCTGACTAGATACATTTAAAAATGGGAGACGAGATTTAACAGGAAGTTCCCATTTTATAACCTCAACTTTGTTGAGCTGAAAAATGAAGGGGTTTACTACATTAAGAATTTTTATACCTTAGACCCCTCCAACCCAACACCCTCGGTTTCCTCAAAATCAGGGGTAATCCACCTTCCAACCCGACAGCCTCTCCACTGTTCACTTGCTAGCAACCAGCTTTTGTTACACCACACACAACACAGGGTAATCCACTCCTTCCAACCCAAGAGCTTCTTCACACTTCACTTGCTAGCAACCAGCTATTGTTACACTGTACACAATAGGTCATTCATCTGGGGCTCAAGCCACAATCCTGCTTTCAATGAAGTGGAAACAGATTAGCCCTTGACTTACCCTAAAAATAGATATGCATTATATGCCTGGTGGAATTTGTGCAATGCACATGAATGATTGATGGACCATTCTTCCTAAAGAAAGTTATTTCATCATGAAAGAAATGGAGGACCATATAAATGATGGTATCACTAATTTTTCTAATATATTATGCCTGATGATTTTAAAATCTGGAACATGATAGATTTTTAATCACTTTTCTCTTTGTTTCTTTAAGAGACTTTTTAAACAATCAAGCTAATATTCTGGCAGGGTGTCACTAGTTGTCACTAATTTTCATCAAAACAAAAGACAAAAGAATAATACTTACTGATGTGACAAGATTCTGTGGCCAATTGAAAACTGGCCGCTGCTTGAAGCCCAGAAGTAAACGTCACATGATTTGGTCCAATGAATTCTCTTGTATGATCGGTCTCACCATCAAAATTTCCACACATGCCACATGTTTTATCCCTATATTGTGAAGATATCTGTCAATAAAACAAGAACAAAGTACTTCCAAGATTCGGAAAAGTTACGCAGATTAGAATCAACATGATGAAATAACTGCCTAACAAGGAATGGTCCATAAATCATTGATTAGTTTTGCACAAAGTCCTCCCAAGCATATAATGTATATTTTTCATTTAAGCTCTGCCAAGGACTAATCTGATTGGCATCACTGAACAGTAGTTATGTGGCATGAGCTCAAGATGAATGACCTATTGTGTACAGTGTAACAGTAGCTGGTTGCTAACAAGTGAACTGTGAATATACTATGAAGATGTTGTCAGTTAAGAAGGTATAGATTTCCCCTGTGTTGTGTATGGTGTAACAATAGCTGGATGCTAGTCAGTGAATTGTGAAGAGTCTCTCGGGTTGAATAGTGTGGATTACCCCTGATTTTGAGAAAATCGGGGGTGTCGGCTTGGAGGGGTCTAAGGGCCAAAAATTCTTAAGGATCGTACCAGATCCAAGAACCGCAAATTCAATTACATAACATAGTATTTTGATGCCTACGTATCAAGTTTCCTTCAAAATGTAAATTATTTTGAAAAAGAACCAAAGTGCACAGTAAGCTTTTTTGCAAAGGAGATAAAACTCCATCTGCAAGCCATTCGAATTACAAATATGGCTTTCTTAAGAATTGTAGACTAAAACCAAGTGAAATGCATATCCCTCTTTTAATTTTAAGTCCAGTAAGTGTTGCTACTAAGCCTTGTCAAGACTGATATTGATTGAATCACAGGCACCCCTTGCAGTCTTGGTCCCACAAGGGTAAAGAAGTCAAACTGCTCAAAGTAAGATAAATACTTTAAAAAAAGCCATTTCTGACCCGCATCTTGAGGTTATAGCCATCAAAGGAAACTTTCATTCCTGTCGCTTCTGAAAAAATCTCCACACCTCTCTGCTTGGTGATTTTTGCAATGACATCAGATTCCATCGGAAACGAATCTGTTAGTAAGAGGAACAGGAGCATATTTCATGAACACGAAGGCAAATCAGAATGGAATTACAACATACAAACATCTAAAAATTCATAAAAGCCGAACATGGTCAATTTTTGACCTATCAATAGCACATGACGACTGCTGCTTTTACATTACCCACAAACCTATCCACCCATTTATACCCATCCAACCACTAACACACCCACCATTTCACCGCCACTAACCAATTTACCACACATATAGTACACTAACACTACCCATTCAAATGTTTACCAACCCACCCACCAATTTACTCACCTGCCCACCCATTTATTCACCTGCCCACCCATTTACTCACCTGCCCACCCATTTACTCACCTGCCCACCCATTTATTCACCTGCCCACCCATTTACTCACCTACCCACCCATTTACTCACCTGCCCACCCATTTACTTACCTGCGTGCCCATTTACTCACCTGCCCACCCATTTACCCACCCACCCTCCCATTTACTTACCAACCCTCCCATTTATCCACCCACCCTTCCTATTTACATTAATCACCCTCCCTCACACAAATTTATTCAACAATGCAGCCACTCACCCTCCCATTTACCCTCCAACCACCCACCATCACAACCATTTATTCAACCACCCACATTCCATTTACTTTAATCACCCACCCTCACACAAATTTATTCAAGCAGCCAAACACCCCTCCCATTTACCCACCCACCAACCATTTACCCATGTACCACCCTCCCATTTATCCACTCACCTCCCATATACCCACCTACAACCCATTTACCCACCAACCACCCATTTACCAACCCTCTCTCCCATTTACCCGCCAACCACCCACCCTCCCAATCAATTTATTCAAGCAGCCACTTACTCTCCAATTTACCCAACAACCACCCATTTACCCACTCACCTTACCATTTACCCATCCACCCTCCCAGTTACCCATTTCTCATGCACCCACTCTACCAACCATTTATTCAACCACTCACCTTCCCATTTACATTTACCCATTAACCACTTACCCTTAAACAGATGTATTCAACCAGATACCCACCCTTCCATTTACCACCCACTTATCTCACATATGTACCTTCACAAAGCTTTCTAAGATGGAATAAAAACCTCTATTACAATATGATACCTTTTACAAACTTGAAAATGTCCTAAAAATATAGTTTGAATCGAAACATAAGATATTTACCTAATCTATTTTTTGTCTTTCATTTTCCCTTTATACTTGTTATTCCCAATTGTTTCAGTTTTCATATATACCATACTATAGTGTTGATGAATGTCACTTTCATTTTCTTTTTATAATGTTATTTTCATGGGTGTTGCTTCTTTACTTTTCTTTTCGGTTTAATGATACCCATAATATCATCTCTAAAATCCTGTCAAAGCATTTTTCCTGAGTTCCTGTTCTAACCTGCATAAACTCTGTGCTATATTTATGACCCAATTTTTGTATATACTAATAACATCTTATTTTGATTTCAATAAAATTCTATCTGAGCGTACGCCTACCAGGAAGTTTACCCCGCTAAGCGTAGCAGGGATATTTACGAGAGTTATACTTACCTTCCATGCTATAAATATGCAATCTGGTCACATGACCTGATTCTAATGCACTTCTACTGTAACTGACCTTAAAAACATAGTTTTCAGCCCAGTCCTGACCTCCATATTACCTCTACTAATCCTCACTTAACATTCCACCGAGGCTTGAACAAGAAGGGAGGCAAACCGGGATGCACGAAGGTAATTATAACTCTCGTAAATATCCCCGCTACACTTAGCGGGGTAAATTTACTTCTAGTTATACCTTACCTGCCATGCTATTAATATGCAATCAGATTGCAACCAAGGATAAGGAAGGGAGTTCAGGTGGCAGCACATTTTTTTTTTTTTAAAGGCTGGTACTAAAACTCGCACTAGTCTTGTCCCACTTAAGGGACAAAATTTCTTCTCCTCTTAAGGACGAAAGAACTCCAAATAGGAACTATAGAAAATAGAAACCCACTGCTAGTTATGACAAGAAAACAGAGAGGTGTATGGTTGAAACAAAAACAGAGTAGAGAGAGGGGGTGGAAGAGAAGAATTAAATATGGTCGTAGAGGTAAGCATGATGAAGAAAGGAGATTATTTTATCCGGAGGATTTTTCTGGAAGAACTCAGCAATTGAGTTGTGGGCAGCAAAGGAAGCTCTGGGAAGATTGTACAGGGGGCAAGCACGGAGAACGTGATGGATTGTGAGGGTGCAATGGCAATTGTTGCACAGGGGTTGGGGGAGCCAATAAGGAGGTGGGAGTGAGTGAGGTGGGTATGACCTATTCTACGACGGGTAATATGAACGTTGTCGATACGAGAGAAGTTATTGATGGTGGGTTTGATCGGAATGGTGGGCTGGATGACGTGGAGTTTGTTATCAATTTGGGAGTTCCATGAGGTTTGCCAGCGGTCCCGAACAAGGGAAGCGATAAGCGGTTTGATGTCAGAGAGGGTTTTAAGAAAAGGGGTAGGGAGGAGGTTGAGGGCAAGCTTAGCTGCTGCATCAGCCCTGACATTGCCAGGGATGCCAACATGGCTGGGTATTCAAAGAAAAGAACACTTTTCCGGAGGAGGAGGCGGAATGTGAAGTTATCCCATTTATGGTTGAGTAAAGAAGTAAGAACAGCCTTTGAGTCGGAGAAAATGGCAAAGTGGCTGAGCGGAGGGTACTCAATAAAGTTGAGGGCAAGGAGAATGGCCTTTGCCTCGGCTAAAAAGATGGATGAGTAGTCAGTAAGTCTGCTACTGAGGGTGATGTCTTGGATGACGGCAGTAGCAGCTGTCTTGTTGCCTTCCTTGGAGCCATCAGTATAGATGGAGGTGTAATTTGAGAGTTGGTCTTTGATTTGGTTGTGGAGATTGATGAAGAGGTTAGGGTGGATTTGAGTTTTGTAATAAGTGGAGGGGCCCAGGTGGATAGAAGGGAGGGGGTGGCCCAAGGAGGAAAAGTGGGCCAGGAAAGGGTGCCAAGAGTGGCGGGGTTGATGACGAGATGGAAGAGGTCTGATTTAATGCATAAGCTAAAGGGATGGGATAGGGTTTTAGTCCTATCAAAGAGGGTGGAGAAATTGGGGTACCTGATAAGGTTGTAAACAGGGTTCTGGGTGTTGGTGAGGACTCTAAAAGCATAGGAGAGGCTAAGCTTTCTACATCTAAGTAGAAAGGGGGTTCGTTGGCTTCAACCTGAAGGCTGGTGATTGGGAGGTCTTGTAGGCACCTAGACAAAGCCTGAGGGCTTCATTTTGGAAGGTGTTGATGTGGTTGAGGTATGAGTTGTGAGCGACACAGTAGACAATATTGCCATAGTCAAGCTTGGCACGATTGGTGAGCCTGTAAATTTTCAGGAGAGCATAGCGGTTCGCACCCCAAGTGGTGTTGGAGAGGAGGCGGAGGATGTTGAGAGAGTTGTTGCATTTTAATTTCAGGTTGGTGATGTGTTGCTTGTAGGTGAGCTTGGGGTCTAGAGTTAGACCCAAGAACTTTGTGTCTTTAACTTTAGGGATGCAATTGCCATTGCCAGAGGAAAGCTAGGGGAGGAGTAGAAGATGGTGAAGTCGTCAATGAGAGGGTACATTTGATGTTGGGGCCAAGGTTGTCCGCGATGTCATTAATGCTCAGGTTGAAGAGAGTGGGAGAGAGGATGCTGCCTTGAAGGATGCCCTTTTCTTGGAGAGGGGGGGTGTTGTGGCCAATACGAACTTGGAACTGCCTGGGTGAGAGGGAGCTTTAAATACAGATGGGAAGATGGCCTCTGAGGCCGATGGTGTGAAGTTTGCGGATAATGCCGTATCTCCAAGTAGTGTCGAAAGCTTTCTCGAGGTCAAAAAAATTGGCAATGCAGTGTTCCTTTTTTGCACAGGATTCCCGGATAGCAGTGTCGAGCATAATCAATTGGTCTGGGGTATTGCGATATTTCCGAAACTGCTTTGGTGAAAAGAGAGGATTCTGTTGGTCTCAAGGAACCAGTTTAGTCTCTGATTAATGATCCTTTCCATAATTTTACAGAGACAAGAGGTGAGGGCGATGGGACGGTAACTGAGGGATCGGTACTGTCCTTCCCCAGTTTAAGGACAGGAGTGACAATAGCTGTCCTCCAGATAGGGGAAAGGAGTGTGAGGACCAAATGTGGTTGATGATGGTGAGTAGGGTAGTGGTGGCCTTGATGGGGAGGTGTTTCAGGAACTGGTAGGGGATGTTATCTGGGCCCTTAGGTGCATCGTGGATGGCTTGGTTTAATTCAGAAAGGGTGATAGGGGTGTTGTAGCTCTCGGAGTTGTCGGAGGGAAAGGTAATACTCCAAACTTCATAGCGAGCTTTTTGGTTTGAAGGCATTGGAATAGTTGGTCGAGGACAAGATGTTGCGGAAAGAGGCGGCGAGGTTGTTAACAATGTCCTTTTTCGCGGTGAGAGAGTCACCATTCCAGGAGAGATGGGAGATGGGAGATTTGCCCACCCTGCCGTGGAAGCTGTTAACCATTCTCCAAATCTTCTTAGTGGCGGTGTTGGTGGTGAGAGAAGAGACGAAAATGTTCCAAGTGTTGGTTTTACTGTTCTTGATAGTGTGCCTGGCTTTAGCTCGGCTGATGCGAAAGAGGTTGAGGTTGTGGGTGGTTGGGTTTCTTTTGAAGTTCTTTTCCTGTTCTTGATGGTGGTTTTGCAGTCATCAATAAGCCAGGGGTTCGGGGTTGGTTAAGGGGTTTGAAGGTTTTGGGAATGGAGCAGGTGGCGATGTTGATGAGGATGTCACTGAAAACTGACATGGGATCATCACCCTCGAGGAGATGGGGTGGAAGGTGTGAGTCGCAGAGGGTTTCAAAAAAGGGCCACTTGGCCTTCTCGAGGTTCCAATTGGGGGTGTGGTCAGTGAGGATTTGAAGGTTGGAGTGGATAAGAAAAGAAAACAAATTTGTCTTCGCTAACAGCTTCTGAGTCTTCCAAAGATCCTCCTGGCAACCAGGTTGCCGCGACAGAACATCTCAGAAAAGACCTGCAGATAGGTCTGGGCCTTCTGTTGGTAAGTGCCGAAGGTCCGAGAGTCCAAGGAGAGAGAGAACATTCTCGCCCCTCTCCCGGACTACCTTTACGGATGCTCAGGAAAGTTAGTCGACTGTCGCGTCCAGCAAATTCGAGAGTCCAGTTACCAAAGGCGCAGTCTTTGTAAGGACGTCGGCTGGTAGATGCCTATGCAAAACCGAGTCTAAGCCCTCTGTCACCCTAACGGTAAGGGCTTGGTATTTAAAACCCCGCCGTACGGCCCGGTCAACAGCTGTTAGGGAATCTCCCTCCACTGGACCACAGGGTTAAGAAATTTCTTAGCACTGGCCACGGAAATGGACACCGCTGCGGTGCCGCTCGCCGGCTGACAGAGGAGTTGCCACACTCCTTCCGGGATCAAGGGGGTGTTTATGAGCGCCTGATAGGCAACTGGTTGGACACACGTAGCCTTGTCAACTCCTGTGTTGTAGGCTGTCCAGTTCCTGTCTGAGGTCTTGGCCCAATGCCGAGCCCTGGTCATCAGGGAGGCATCAATAGGAAATTGTTTAGCAGTTGGCTTAGTTTTCCTCGAAGCTGAGCTTAGTAGTCTATGCTGAGACGGTGACTGTGAGCCAGACTCTACGAGAGGTGCTTCTGCAATATCCAGCTTGATTTCCTGTTCTAGGAAGTCAATAAGCTGGGCAACCCACCTCCCTTGTAAAATGGGGTCCACTAGGAAGGGGGTGGGGAGAAGAGGACTTTATCCGGTATCTGGTAGGGGGGTCTTATCTAGTGCGGTCTGCATCGTTATTGCGGCACTGGGGATGGCTTAAACGAGGCGGCGGGGGAATGCCCGTTCTGGATGTAGTCTCGTGCTGTGGACGTGTCCAGAATCTCCACCGGAGTATCCATATATTGTCCAAAAAATCGCTTCCTCTCCCGAGGGATAGATGTCGGGGGCATCCTCCTCCAAGATCTCAGGGTCGAGTGATACCATGCCGTGGCAGTGGCAGCTGCCGAGGGGCGTGGTGCAGGAGGTCGTAGCCTCCGCACCAGTGCCTGGGACACCAAAGTCTCAAGGGTTTTCTTGAATGTGTCCTGGAAGGTGGGATCCTCAAGGGGATTTCCCTGTGTCGCTTCCTTCGCTTCCGCCTGGGTTCAGGAAAGGATGAGGAAGAGAAAGAGGTGGAAGAAAACTGGTGACGTCGACTGTCCCCCCTTGCAAGCACTATCCCATTCCCTGTCTCTCCTCCCGGGTCTGCCTCGTTCAGGAGACCTCACCAAGGACGGGATGGTTGGGCTACGCCACAGCATTTGGCACCACTGGGGTACGTGTTAGCGTACGCCTAATCAGCTGCGAGGGCACGTCGTCAGGTGCCTTGCTGAGAGTGGGTGGAAGCCCCGCCTCGCGGACGGGAGGGAGCTGTGGATTAAGCCTGGGTGGGGGTGGCGGCGGGGGTAAAGACGAAGACGGCTTATCTGACTCTCTATCTCCACTCTCTCAGCCGCTTTTTGAAAGTGCCAGTGGGGGTGTAGTCTGTGCTCCGACCACGCCGCTTGATCCCAATCGCTGCATAGAGCACAAGGGTTGGACTCGCAGCATAATCTACACGCGTAACATATGAGATGGATGTTACAGGAGCGTAATTTAAAGAAGCGTTTACATGCTATGCATCATGGGACATCTTGGGTGCATAACGCACTGACACTCAGGACCTGTCCTCCGTGTCCATGATACTAGTGAAAATAATTGCGGAAATGTAACGTTCAACGCGGACAATCTTATTAATGGCGTTCACACGGCCCTGGAACTACTTCGCTAATGGCAACGGGACCAGGAAGAAAATAGCTCTCGTGGTGCTATACTTCTTGCGAAGATTGTCACTTGACCACGTAGCTTCGCAGCTAGTGGGTGTATTTCCGAGTTAATCGTACCGTGTACGTTATCCCGCCACAAAACTAAGGAGCCGTATAGACTCGTTTACTAGAGCCGCATGAACCTGTTGGCCATTGAGTCATATGGAACCATCCGGTCGTCCAACGGTACGGGCCGTGGAGCCGAATGAAGCCGTCAAATGGACCCAAACGGACCCGTAAACACGGGCCGTGGAGCCGTATGAAACCGTCCCAAGGACCCGTACGAAGCCGTCATGGACCCGTATGGGCCGTAGAACCATATGGATCCGATCACCGGAGCTGTACAGACCAGAAAGGACCCATTAAATCACTTGTGACTCACATATAACCTCTTTTGCCGCTGCCTGTACGTGGCCCTGCCGGTCCCTATCGCTGAACCGTGGACCACAGCGGTGTACAAAGGGTTTACCCACTAAAAATACGCGTTTCCCACAACTCAGTAATCTTATCAAGAAGGGGCGCTTCTTTATAGTGGTCATAAATGACATCTAGGATGCCATGCACTTAGCTTATCAATATAGACTCAGGTAACTTATGTCTAATAGACAGCACCCATGGCCCTGCCGACTCAGTAATCTATCAAGTCAGGACCTCCAGGGGGTTAATCAGGAAAAATTTAACAAAGTAAACTACAAACACAGGCCTCCATGACTCAGTAATCTATCGAGAAGGTGGCCCTTGGGTAAGTAGAAACTCTGAGACTAACTGATTTATGTCGCCTCTTGGCGTTTATCTGAAAAGTGAAAATATATGTACATGAATGCATACATATACACTTACACCAAGGCGCCCTATACGGGGATGTACCTACGACCCTTCTTCAAACATAGAGAGGCAAGCCACAGCAATTTAGTACATCCAAACATTTTATCACGAAAATTAATATCTGAAAAATAAAAAAATAAAAAATGCACCGAACGAAAATTCTTAGGAAGTGAGGGGTAAGCGTAGAAAATACGAACCACTGATTAACTTGGCGTCTGTGGAGATAAAAAAGATTAAAACTCCTGTAAAGAGAACGTCAGAGAGAACCCCTCAAGGTCTCTCCAATGCCCCAAAATTCAAGCTTGAAAATTAAAAACTTTTTCTTAATTATATGCGAGAAAAACGAATACACGATATGTACTGGTAACGTTAAATAAAATATAGGCTCTCTTGTAACAACTGTAGCTCCTTGGAGCTGTAAGAAGCTGACTGCTCGAACCCCCTGTGGTGACATCGACACAATACGCCAAAATCGATTGAAGAAATTGGCCTAATGCATACGAGAACCTGTACTGAAGATATCCTAACATAATACAATGCATAGTATAACGCTAGGCTCTCCTTGTGGAAGGGCGGGGCAGAGTGTAAAAAACACTTAAGCCCAGGGTCAAGAGGTCCACTAGACAGGCATACTTGGTGCTCTAGGGCCTAAAAAGCCCGCCGCGAGAGTGGGACTCTTTCAAACTAGCCACCCGTTTGTGCTAAAGACAAAAACACTCTATCCTAAGTGTAGGCTACACGGAAAAGTCCTGTGAGTCGGACCGAAGAAATCCCGGACCCATGGCTACCTCCTCTTACTACAGAAGACTTAAAAAGGCAAACCGAAAAGAAAGAGCAGCATAAAAACCTGTCTGGTAGAAGCTGCAAAGGAGAAAATTGTTAGAAAAAGGTTAAATTTATCAAAGAAAATTTGACCAGTTCCAGCGATGTTGTGAAAACAACGCGCTGAAAAGAAGTGAGGATTAGTAGAGGTAATATGGAGGTCAGGACTGGGCTGGTAACTACATTTTTAAGGTCGGTTAGAAGTGCGTTAGATTCAGGTCATGTGACCAGAATGCATATTTATAGCATGGAAGGTAAGGTATAACAGAAGTAAATACTTCAAGTTTCATTTCTGACCCAATTTGTTTATATATTAATAACATCTTATTTTTAAATTCAATGAAATTCTATCTGAGTGTAAGCCTACCCGGAAGTACGGTACTTAAAGTTTCATGCGAAAACTACAAAAAAAAAAAGATATTTTCCATAACCTCAAATCTACCTGAAACCTGTAAAAACAATATACTTCAGCAAGGCTGTAATCTTTAAGCATTTTCAATACACTACAGAATTATAATACACTCAAGTTATGGCCAAAACAAAATCTACTGCAGGCTGGATATGTTTGACACAAAAAGTATTAATAAGACAATCAATAAGAAACCCTAACAAAATCTAAAATATATTTGAAATGATCTAATGCTCTTTAAAAATGGAGAACTTAGAAGGTAAATGGAAAATACGTAAGTTGTATTTTTAAAAGTAAAAATACGTAAGTTGTAATTTTAAAAGAAAACAATTATTCAAGGCAATTCTTATGACTAATCCTATCATTATCAAATTCAAAAAATCATATATATTTAAAGATATTATTTTAAACTCTGCCTCAACTTCCAACTAATAATAGGAAGGGTCAGTGACCCTTATTTTGAAGGGTATCACAACCTACCTGAAAGGAGTGGAGAAGACAATAGAACATGAACTGACTGCGTCAGATTCTTGAAAAAGTCCTGTTCGGGCTGGTACATGTCTGCCTCCTCTGAAGTTCTTTTAATGTCTTTATGTGGCTGAAATGGAAAAAAAAACACACACACAAAAAAACTTCACACAAATAGCTATGATAATTGGATAAAAATTGACAATTTTAGAGTTTTTGAAACATTACAGGCCCAATCACTTGCGATACTATGCAGATTTGAGAACAGAACATAACTTTGAGCTTTTTAAAGTATTTCCAACGAAATCAGATTTGGAGCCCACCAAAAATTTTGCATTTGTAACTTTGTTATAATACTACTAGCTACATCTACGATTTTAATTGCTTGTATGCCACAAGGAAAGGGCTTAGATCCGAATTGAAAGGTCTTCAAATAGCAACAAAAAAAAATCACACTTGTGTGCAAAGAGGCCAGCCTGGAATCTCAGTAAACACATATATTACCCAAAAAAAAGGTTATGTAATACCTCCAAAGATGGTCTTGACTCCTCAGATGAAACCTGCCATGATTTGATGATGGGCTTTCCTGAATACGGCAACTCAGAACGCCTAACAGAACCGTTTTTATAAACTGCCAACTCGGATAACAAATCAAGCCTTACACTTTCTTTGTTGATATAAAGTTCTGACTGGCCAATCACCTCAATTTCTGTACTTCCAACATAAATTAACAGAACCTGTAAATAAAAAAAAAGGAGGTTTTAATGTCTTGTCAAATAGGAATAATATTTCTTACTTGAATGATTCAATGAATGCCAAACGATTACAACCTAAAAATTATAGAATATATTTAATTAACCTCTAGGGCTTAAGATGGGTTAAAGGGATGTGGTTATAACCTTTGAGGTCAAAATTTGATTTAAAAAAATTTAAGGAAAAGAATACTATAAGATCTACAGCTGTAAAGAGACGACCTCTAGAGAAAAAAATCCACAAAAGGCAAAATAATTCAAATAGAAATATTGCTTGGCAAAAAGCAAAGACATAACATTGGCTAATTTATAAATTTTCCTAAAGGACGATTCATTGCTTTAACTTCTTTTCAATTGTCTGATGAGTCTTGTCCTGTGAAAAAGAACTACTAAACTGACCAATGTAATTGCAAGTTTTCTCATTTTTACTTTTATTGCCTTTCATGCAAAAATTCCATCATTCAGCATCATTTTTCTTTGATAAAATGAGGCTTATTTTAAATAATAATTATAACAAATAATATAACAAATTCGACCAATTCATGGACATGATGAGAACATTTCCATGGCTAGATGATCTTTGTTTAAGGTTTCTTTATAATTTGCAGAAAGACCATGGCTTTTTTTCATGTACTTGTTTTAATTGAATATGCAATTATCTTAGTAGTTTTCTTTTATTCTCATCTTTTATTCTCATCTAATATATAGTAGGCACATTTTATGTTCTGTTGATTTAATGTAGATATTAGGTAAATATTATTTTGATTTTTAACAAGAAATTAATGCAAAGAAAACGAATTGGAGGAACACCCAGACATTATCATTGTCTTAGCTGACACAAGGGTAATTAAATTTTGAAACAATAAAGATATCAAAAAATCTTAAACTAATCACTTTGAAATAAATAAATCTTAAACTTAGATTAAGGTGCACTGCACAGAACATTACACAACGGGAAAATTCTGAAACAGCTGGTGGCATCAAAGAACTAGAAAAACATGTAAACAAAAATTATTGCACAATTGTGTGCAAAAGAGCCACGAACAAATACATAAGGCAATATATTTCCTTAGGACAAATGGTCTGTCAATCATTAACACTTAATGTACACATCACCTCAGGCATAGCTATTTTTATCACCAGTTTGCAAACAAATTTCTCCTACTAAGACGCTTAACACAGATGAGTGAATTTAATCACAAAAAGTGCCCTAATAACTCAGCACTGGCTTCTGTAATCTTAAACACACAGCACGACTTACATTGGGCTACTTGGCTGTGGTGTGCATGGGAATGGCAGATAAACAATCATTGTTTGAGTGGAAACACAATACACTGAACAGGAAGTCAGGTTGGTAATTGCCATTCATGAGTTTTCAGGATTAACTCAGGTGCCGGATGTGGGTAGGCTTAAAGAGAAACTTTTCGGCATGGGTATTTCTATTTTGCTTACTCTTTGATGATCGTTATTTAGAAATACATTTAGAGAAAAAAATAAACAGACTATTTTTCAAATTATTTCACAATTGCATAAAGCAAAAAACATTACAATGAAGAAGCCTCATTAAAATTGTGTCCTAAACATCCAAACATTAATATAAAACTGGTCGGGTGATCTAGTTATGTACCCCGGCTTCCGATTTGCATTGCTTGCTTACTCGCCTTTTAAATCATAGGATACAGTTTCCATGCCCCGTGACGTGATTCACGCATGAGTGATTCAACTCAACTTGAATGGTTTTTAGGCATGCAATCATGTCTGAAATTATCCAGCTATGCTTGAAAGGTGATATTACTTTTGTGGGTTTTTCCAGTTAGTAGAAGTGGGATGGTGCATGCATCATTAGACAGGTATACCCCCAATTAGGACAACATCATTAGACAGGTATATCCCAATTAGGACATCATTAGACAGGTATACCAAAATTAGGACAACATCATTAGACAAGTATACCCCAATTAGGACAGCATCATTAAACAGGCATAACCCCAATTAGAAAAACATCATTTGACAGGTATACCCCCAATTAGGACAACACCATTAAACAGGTATACCCCCAATTAGGACAACATCTTTAGACAGGAATACTTCCAATTAGGACAACATCATTAGACAGGTATACCCCCAATTTGGACAACATCATTAGACAGGAATACTCCCAATAAGGACAGCATCATTAGACAGGTATACCCCCAGTTTGGACAACATCATTAGACAGAAATACTTCCAATTAGGACAACATCATTAGACAGGTATACCCCCAGTTTGAACAACATCATTAGACAGGTATACCCCCAATTAGAACAACATCATTAGACAGGAATACTTCCAATTAGGACAACATCATTAGACAGGTATACCCCCCAATTTGAACAACATCATTAGACAGGTATACCCCTAATTTGGACAACATCATTAGACAGGAATACTCCCAATAAGGACAGCATCATTAGACAGGTATACCCCCAATTTAAACAACATCATTTGACAGGTATACCCCCAATTTGGACAACATCATTAGACAGGAATACTCCCAATAAGGACAGCATCATTAGACAGGTATACCCCCAATTTGGACAACATCATTAGACAGGTATACCCCCAATTTGGACAACATCATTAGACAGGTATACCCCAACTTGGACAACATCATTAGACAGGTATACCCCCAATTTAAACAGCATCATTAGACAGGTATACCCCCAATTTGAACAAGATCATTAGACAGGTATACCTCCAATTTGAACAAGATCATTAGACAGGTATACTCCCAATTGGGACAACATCATTAGACAGGTATACCCCCAATTTAAACAACATCATTAGACAGGTATACCCCAACTTGGACAACATCATTAGACAGGTATACCCCCAATTTAAACAGCATCATTAGACAGGTATACCCCCAATTTAAACAGCATCATTAGACAGGTATACCCCCAATTTGAACAAGATCATTAGACAGGTATACTCCCAATTGGGACAACATCATTAGACAGGTATACCCCCAATTTAAACAACATCATTAGACAGGTATACCCCCAATTTGGACAACATCATTAGACAAGTATACCCCCAATTTGGACAACTTTTCAATGCAGCGGCTACACCATCAGGAAAAATATGATATATTTCTCGTTTGCTTACTTTCTGATGATCTTTATTTAGAAATATTTTTAGAAATTGTATTTCTTTCGTTTCTTTTGCCTGCAATAATAACTATTGAATAAACAATCTAAATTATATTTCACAAGTGTATAAAAATGAAAATAAATATTTATATTTCGCTTACTTTTTGATGATCATTATTCAAGTCATGTCCTCTGGCTAGTATTGTAAATTTTTCGTCCGGAGAGCAATCTTTAGCAATGACATGGAAGCACCTCCCCAAACTGTAATTGTAAGGAACCCCATCAAACGTCAAAATGCTGCCAGGATGAAACAAATGGCAGGTGCCTGTGCAGTGACATGACGAATACATTAATATCCACTGTCATTTTTATAATTTTTAATCTCTGAAATAATTAAGCAATGTATTTAAATAATAATCAACAAAGCATTGTCCTTAAAAAAAATGTCGCAGAGTTTTTTCTTGTTTCTCTTACCTGCACTGATAAGAATTGAATATCATTTAAGGAGACATAAAGTCTGACATATTCCTTATTTCATTTGATAGAGAATTGACAAATCAACAAATCAACAAACTAACTGTTTTTCACATTCAAAATTGACACATGAAAGGAATTTTTTTTGTCAAGCATAGGAATGAAAATGTAATGAAATTTTATTTAAAGAAATGGTTTCAAAATATTGTGAAAAGAACTTTTATTAGCTTGTTTTGGCAATATCATGTATACACAAAAATGTTCTTGACCCATACACAAGGAAAACATTTTTATGAAACTAATTTACCCCGCTAAGTGTAGCGGGGATATTTACGAGAGTTATACTTACCTTCCATGCTATAAATAAGCAATCTGGTCACATTAATTTCTTTCTGTTTTTAATTAATTCCTGGTCTATGGTCTCCTACTTAAGGACCCATTCTTATCCCACCTTGATTGGATCTCCAGCTTCCAAACTGTACTCACTTTCAATCATCATACTAAATTCCATCCTTAAGCATCAGGCAAACCATATATCAGATACATTAAAAAAATCAGAAAAAAATAATTTCTTTTCCTAAAGAAACTACAAACTACAAAAACAACATTAAATATACGACAGAAAATCCCTCAAAAGACATCACAAACCGTATTTTGATTTTCGGCTTTTATGAAAAGAACGTAAGTTGGCGGGTGTGGCAACATCTACAAATCTAAGATTTCCAAAAGGATTCTTGACGGTCAAGTTGAACAGTTTGTTGTCGTTTGTTACTGTCATTGATAGTACTACCTGTAAAATAGAAAAAGAGATTATTCCATGGATGAACTTTTTAAAGCAGACATCAAATCTGACATAGTCCTTAGTTTATATGATAGAAATAAAAATAACAAATTTTTGGACCAAGTCTCATACATCCCACAGCAAGCTAACAGATTTTTTGTAATTATCAAAAACGTTAATGCTAATACTACAGATGTTTTATGATTGGAGCAGTGAAACTTTGGAACTCATTGCCATTTGCACTCAAGTCATCACCCAGCACCAACATCTTCAAAAGGAACTTAAAAACATACCTGTTCAAAGAGACATTCTGACTGTGACTATAGCTGATACATTTATTATTGTTGTGTTTGCAAAAGCACCATGAGCATCATTTTTTTGATAAATACCGGTGCTTTATAAATGTTCATATTATTATTATTATTATTACTATGGGAGCCGCCATTTTGATTTGAAAACATGCAGGAAATGATGTCATCAGCACAACAGGAAGTTTGAATGCTTTGAATTTCTTTATAATTTTTCTGAAATTTTCAAGTTTATGAAAAATTGTTTTCTTTCTGTAGAGGTTAAGGGAATTTTTGTGTACACATGAAATTATCAAAACATGCTGTTAAACGTTTGTGTCACATCATTTTAGAATAGAAACTCTTATCAAATTTATAATGAAATATATTATAATTCTTATGTCCTTGTTGGGGAAATGCTGTCATCATGCAAAAGATTTTGATACAGAATTGAACAAAATGGCAGTCACCATGTGTCGACTTCAAACATGAATAACTTGAGATAGGAATAAGATTTTGACTTACTGTTTTTAGTATTGGTCTAGATTTGTCATTAGCTGTGGCTCTCCTTAAAATTCTGTTCCAGCCAGTCCAAACCACAAACCTAAATATTGTGACTAATATAACCAATTATCCTCCCTAAAATAAACCTCTTGCTAAATGATTGACAGTTCATATGGCATGCATGTAATGAAACACCGTGTTTAATTAAAAGGTCAGTTGAGGTTATCAAAGAAAACAATAGTTCCTTTATTGCCAGAACTACTTACAACTACTGTGTGAACTTTTATGAACTGTATTTACTGTGTGCAATTATCTTTGGACAGGTGGGTGTAATTTGAGTAACTGGTGTCTGGAATATTATCAGCAAGTGGAACCTGAGCTTAATTGCTTGTGGTTTCAAAATAAGGAAAAAGATAGAAAAATGATAGGGAAATGTTTGGCCCGATCTGCTTAACTTTGACATCGGGTCTGAGTGTTTATTTTTTTAAGGACAGGACCAGCTAATGTATCCTCTATCATATGATGATACACTGATTGTATGAGACTTTATGTCCCCTTTATCCCTTATTCTACCATGCGGCGATATCATTGCCGTTTTGGGTGCACCATCTTTGACTCCACCCGCCTCCCAAGCTTGTTGCCTCTATTGTTGTATATTTCTTTCATGCCAGAACCAACACTTTAATTGCTATTCATGTTAGGAATGCATTTGTTGTAATTTCTTTAAAAAGAGAAAATGCTTTTTATGAATTATTTTTGAATTTTAGGTAAGTAGGTAGATTGGGTCACACAGAGATGTCCGTGGCCAGAAATGAAACATGCAAATTACCTGGTTCAAGACATTGAAAATGTCAATGTATTCTTCAGAAACAGCACTATGCAGCTTATGCTTAAGAAAATCAACCACAGCATAGTAAGGCTTTTTGTTCCTGGTTGGTACCTGTAGAAAAAAAAAAAAAAAACAGGCAAAATTGTCAAGGGAAGACCTTTTAAAGAATTAGTTCAGTGGTCAAGCAAGTCCATCTTATATGAAAGAGGATGGTAAAGAAAGCATTCAAAAATCTTATTCCGTTAAGGAGATATATAAGTTTAAAGTTTGGTATCATGTTTGTAAAAATTACTGAAATCAGACTAATTGTGATGTCACATACTCAGATTCCATTGAATATGTCAGGAAAGTAATAAAATAGAATTTAGTAATAGATTAAGAAAAAAGGTAAAGGGAATAAAAAAGGGTATTTATAATTTACCATAAAGGTTTGAGGAAAAATAATGAAAATAACAAGAAAATTAAATACATTTTCTTTAAAATACATTAACAATTGTGAAGAATGTGAGGATGGGATACCAACCTTCCATAGTAGACTTATGCTTTCTTCACCATATTGTTTCTATTTAAGTCCCCATTCATATAAGATGAACTTGTTTCACCACTAAACTAATCTTTTAAACAATATTTTAAACTGTAGAAGAAGCTCATATTTGTGAATCAAGTGTAGACTTGCGACAAGGCATTAGGCATAAGTGAGGCTTCTTTTATATGCCAAGAAATGTTATGAGCAGTATATGGTAGTATCATCTACTTTCCAGGTCTGCTTTACCCATCTGTTTTTCCTATTATAGAATAACTTTATGGAGCAGCATGTCTAACCTAACTGCTAGAGGACAATCTGTTGCTCAAAAATTGTATTCTTTTTAGGTACTTTACCAAGTTTAAAGATCTTTCAGATTTGAATAATAATTACTAAAAATAGACTGGAAGAGATATCATGAGCAGCCTCGCATTCCTCAAAAACATTAAAATATTCTCTGAAATTTGTGCCTTGTGTTGGATAGGTCAGCAGAGCACTCATGCAAAGTAAAATAAGATACCGAAAACAGTTTGACAAATGACTTTCACTTCATGAAAAAATTCAATGAATTTTTAATGAATTACACTAACAATGCAGGTGTGGCTCAGTGGTTAAGAAGTCATGCTCATATGAGAAAGACACCGCATTTGACTCTTAGCAAGAAGGAAGGGAGAGGGGAGGGGGTAGATATTTCCATATGTGAGGTATATATACATGTGCCACCCAAGCAGTTGCCTTTTCTTCAGAATGTTCGAGTGCAGGTATCAAAAATCCAATCTCTCATACTGCTGGACTGAAACAAATTGCATATTTTCATACTGCAGGTATCAAAATCATAAACTGTCATACTAAACTTACGAGAAAAAAATTCTCATACTGCAGAGTAATTTTGAATTTCTGGGCAGCACATACCCGCCACTTTAGTATGGAAGTATGAAATCGGGACGTCATGGAATTACCGTATTCGACGTATTAAGTGCCCCTGCTCTAATAAGCGCCAGCCCAACATTTTTTAACATAACATAATTTATTTGATCAATTTGAAGAGTTAAATGAGTTTTCTTTATTATTTTTGTTCATTATTTGCTTATTTTGCATCTGATGCCCACAGTGTTTTTGTGGTGGTTATTGTGGAGCTAGTATAAAACCACATGCCAAAACGTTTTTCTTCAAGCCTAACCGCACCCAACACCTGAGTTAATCCTGAAAATTCAGGTATGACAATTACCAACCCGACTTCCTGTTCAGTGTATTGTGTTTCCACTCCAAACAATGAATGTTTATCTGCCATTCCCATGCAAACCACAGCCAAGTAGCCCCATGCTATTTGTGTGTATAAGATTACACAAAGCCAAAGCTGAATAATCAGGGCACTTTTGTGATTGAAATCAGTGTCTTAG
This sequence comes from Chiridota heheva, assembly GCA_020152595.1. Lineage (NCBI taxonomy): Eukaryota > Metazoa > Echinodermata > Holothuroidea > Apodida > Chiridotidae > Chiridota > Chiridota heheva. The sequence continues at coordinate 343,479 of JAIGNY010003782.1, forward strand.
TGGGGGAAGTTTGTTTTCAAAGTGGTGATAAAAATAGCTGTGTATCATATGCCTGAGGTATTAATGTGCATTAACTGTGACTTATTGATGGACCATTTTCCCTAAGGAAAGATATTGCTTCATGAGTTGACATAATCCAGTCTGAATAGCACACTGTACTTGGCCCGGAGCATGGGCGCTTATTTGAAAGAAACTTTGGGCCTAAAAAGTGGTGCAATATTATTTGTTTAAGTGCCCTGAGCGCTTAATACATTGAAAACTTCTTTTTTTACTTGTCAGCAATTGTTTGGACAGTGAGGATGTGACAATCTTTTAAACTAAACTTTCTACAGCTGTCATTTTCAACTAAACTATCTGAAAACCAGTCTTCATATCTCTTGAATGGCACAAGCTCATCAAATATAATTTCATCACAGTTCTGTTTGTCATACCAATAGACATGTAGCACCACAAAACCTTGCTCTTTGAATATAAAAATCATGACTTGAGTCTTGGTCTGCTTGCTAGGCAAGTCATAACCATGCAGTGTTACAATAGCACCAAAGGGTAGCTTATATTGAAAGCATTTATAAAACCATTAGTTGTTCTGCTCCTTAAAGTTTTAAACAGTCAGACCCGAACTGACCAATAAGCAGATCAGCTCAGAGTTTTCCTCTATATTTTTTTAATTCTGAAAACCACAAGTAATTTGGGAACAAATTTTCCTTCTCAATGGCTCTATTGTATTCGTTCTCCTCTTGGTCCTGAGTTGTTGTGGAAGTTGGTGTTGAGTATCAGATTAGCAATGGATGAAGTCCTTATTGTGTGGTTAAGTGGTTATTTTAATTAAGATAAGTGGTCTCATTATTTGCCACAGTAAGTTTGTGGTTACGATTTGCCAGAACAAATTTTTAAGGAGAAGGACAAGTCATGACCCTGTTAAGGTAAATTATTAAAGGTATAAGGGTGTTTCAGCTGACGTCATAAGGTCACGTGACTTTGCTTACAAACTGGTGATAAAAATAGTTGTGTATTATATGCCAGATGTGAGTCATTGACTGTGAATGTTTGATGGACCATTTCTCCTAAGGAAAGATATTGCTTTATGTGATCATTGTTTTAACTATTTTCATGGTTTATTGCATATATTCATAATTCTGTAAAATGGTCTAATTTTTACCCAATTTTGATAATTGTTTATGCTATTTTCATGGTTTATTGCATATTTTTAGCTCAAGATGTTGAGACCCATTCGTAGATCTTTAAGTATTCACTTCTCCTAAGAGAAATATTCCATATTGGTGAGCTTGAACTTTGACCAAGTAGCATGTAATAAAACTCTTCTACTTACGCTATTATGAATCAGTTCGTAATGCATGGCATTTAAATTACTAAAGAGGTCTTGTACTTTCTCACAAGCTTCAGATAAAGACCTCCCCTTCAATTGGCTGCTCTTGCATTGTTCTACGATGTCTGCTTTGAGTCGCAGGATACCCTTCTGTTCTTCTGTATGCCTAAAAGTTATCTGGGCAAAGATGAAAGATAATTATTTCAAAGAACAACTATTATTTTTTACTTCATAATTTTACTCCGCATGCATTTCAATTTACTACAATAACTTTTGTATAGTCACATTCAAAAATAATCACAAAACAGTATAAACTAGAATTTTAGCAACCTGTGCAGTGTATACCTCCACCCAAAACTCATTCTCCCATCATGCCAATATTGTGCCCCAACATCTACGACATTACTACTCGCAGTGCTCTTACTAATTTTTCTTAAATAATTTGCACGGTGTCCATTTAAACCATTCCCCAAATAAACCCCGTACGTGCAATGTATGTATAATTGTACACTGTATGCATGGAGTGTGAGGGCAGTGATGCGTAAACTTTCTGTGGCCTTGAGATGTTCAATTTTCTAGCATGTGGAAAAATAGAACATCGCTGATGTAAGGATGCGAATCTTACATGTTCCTAATAGAATCTACCTCAGAAATCCTAGGCCCACTAAGTTATGTCCCAATGAATCTCTTTCTCACTTTTGATCTGTATTGCCCATTAACATTCTAAACAATTCAGGATTATCTACCTTTTAAGTGATTTTTTCCAAAGTCATATCATTGTTTTCAGATTTGTTCATGTTAAGCATTAATTGTTTGACTTTCTTTCAGTCCCTTCATTCAAGATTCATATTCCATAATTTTCATGAATTCACAATTTCCATAACCTCTGTCCAACTTTGCAGGCAGAGGTAATAATGTGAACAAAATCATAAATAGCCATAATTGACAGCCAAGAGAATAAGAACGCAAATTTCCCCCACTAATTGACTATTGTGAGGTGCAGTAGCTCAGTGGTTAAGGAGACATGCTAGTATATAACAGGTACCGAGTTTGATTCCCATTGTGAGTGCTGCATTGTGTCCTTGAACAAGACACTCTACTTGCTTCAGTCCACTCAGCTGTAAAATGAGTAACAGCACTGTTGGGGAGTTAATCTGCGATGGGCTAGCATCCCATCCAGGGGGAGCCATGTACTCTCATCTACTTGCACTATTAAAACAGGGAAGAGGCACTGGGTCTATGAGCATATAATGACTCGTAGCTTAGCTTAGTGACTATGTTATAGCATCCATTGAGAAGAAGTGAAGTCAAAACAATTGTTGTGGGTCTGAAGTGGAAGGCTTAGTTTCTAGCTTAAGATTGTATAGTTTGTAGTCTGGGTGTAAGGACAAAGTAAGGCTGGAATATGTATCTATGTATGATTTGAAATAAATGCTAAAGCATATAGTATGAATTGAAGTAAATGCTAAAGCATATAGCATGATTTGAAGTAAGTGTTAAAGCATATAGTATGATTTGAAGTAAGTGTTAAAGCATATAGTATGATTTGAAGTAAATGCTAAAGTATACAGTATGAATTGAAGTAAATGCTAAAGCATATAGTATGATTTGAAGTAAATGCTAAAGCATATAGTATGATTTGAAGTAAATGCTAAAGGATATAGTAGGATTTGAAGTAAATGCTCAAGCATTTTGAAGTAAATAGTTACCACATCACATGTTTAGGCTAAGTGTGTGTTCTATACTCAAGTTTCTAACAAAATGTTTTTGAATATTCCATTGTCCAAACCTCTTGCTATGATTTATGTATGTTGTTGTAAACTGATCTGAAGATAAGAAATAAATCAAATCAAATTAAATCAATTGCTAAAGCATACAGTATGATTTGAAGTAAATGCTCAAGCATATATTATGATTTGAAGTAAATGCTAAAGCATATATATATAATCAATGTTGGGTTTCTGAACTTATCCTTTAAATCATTCACAAATTTGTTTTCAAGATATTGGCAACTTAGAGCTTACTCCATAATAAATAGATTGACAATCTTTTTGTTCCCTATGAGCAAATGGCGAGATTTGCCTACCAAAAGTGGGGGGTTGGGGCAAAGTCAAAAGTGGGGAGTGCAAAATCATAATAAGACACAAAAATTCACCATACAAAAGATTACAATTTGGGGGAAAATGGAGGGCGGATGCCACCCATGCTTCCCTAAACCCCAACCTATGCCTGTGAGCATATATGTAAGACCTTGTAGAACTTATGTACATACACACGGCTGACTGCATGAAACATTGAAAATCCACAAAAATTGTTGGTGTGTTTTGTGTACTTTGTGCTAAATGTGAATGACCTCAGTGACTCTGCAACAAAACATAGGCAGCTGCAGTTTTTGAGCTTTAACAATCAAGTTTATTTAACAGTAAAAAGAGAGAAAATAACCTAGCGAAAGAATTAGGAGGAAGAAAACAGCAATATCAGGCTTTTTGACCATCATTGGGCTTTTTCAAGCAGTAGCCTCAAATTATCCTGAAGCTGTTTGCAATGTCAGGATGGTAAAAACTAACAATCTGCAAGCACTGTGACGTGATATGATGTTAAAAATGTTCAAATCTTTGAGATGAGTTAATCAATATTTTGAAAAGATAAAAAGTTGAAGAAAAGCTACACAAACCTACCCTTGTTAAACTCTTCTTGTGATTAAGACAGCTTTGACCCCACTGGCCACCCCACCAGATATTGATCGATGGACTATGCTCACTCGTGTCATTGGTCACAAGGTGCTCCTTAATTGCCTGCACGCACCATACCTGAGTGGAAAGAATAAAGGCATCGGTTGGTATGAAGCAATTTCTAAGGAGAGATAAATCATTTCATCCAAAATTCCATGGACAAAAACATTCACATGAAGCAATATCTTTCCTAAGGAGAAATGGTCCGTCAATCATTCACAGTTAATGCACATTATTACCTCAGGCATTATGATACACAGCTATTTTTATCACCAGTTTGAAAACAAACTTCTCCCACTAAGACACCTGATACGGATGAGTGATTTCAATCACACAAGTGCCTTGATTATTCAGCTCTGACTTTGTGTAATCTTATACACACAAATAGCCTTGGGCCTTGAGCCGATAAGAATTACATAGGCAGATGCTCACATACTGAAAAGTTTCTCTTTAAGCCTACCCGCACCAGACACCTGAATTTTTTTTTCTCCTGAAAACTCAGGTATGGCAATTACCAACCCGACTTCCTGTTCAATGTATTGTGTTTCCACTCCAAACAATGATTGTTTATCTGCCATTCCCATGCACACCACAGCCAAGTAGCCCAAGGTTATCTGTGTGTGTAAGATTACAGAAAGTCAAGCGCTAAGTATATAATCAGGATACTTTTGTGATTGATATCACTCATCCGTGTTAGGTGACTTAGTGGGAGAAGTTTTTTTTAAACTGGTGATAAAAATAGCAGTGTATCATAACACCTAAGGTAATGATGTGCAACAAGTGTGAATAATTGACGGACCATTTCTCCTAAGTAAAGATATTGCTTTATGTATCCCAGGTGCCCTTAGTGCAACCAAATGAGAGTAGTTACTCTCCCTAAATGACACACCAGTTCATCACAGGGTAAGCTAGCTCATTTCACAGTGGAGCGGACTGGAGCAGTCAGTAATGAAGTGTCTTTCTCAAGGATACAACGTGGTACCCGAAGTTTGAACCAAATTCAAATCCATATGGTTAATGGGCCTTTGGTCCATTAACCATAGTCTGCCCATATCTGTCCACCAGTCAAATTCTTACCACATACTATTGAACATATATCAATGTAATATACCTTATAATTCTTGTCATTCATATCTTCATCTGCCTTGAGGGCAGGAAAAACATCAAAATCAAAAGCTTTGAAAGAGCTACGGGATGAAGTCATTCGTATCCGAACCATTGTGGTGTAGTCCTCTCCTTGGGTCCGTCCCTTTGTTGTTACCTGTATGTTTAAAAAAGGCATGAAAAAATGCAAGAAAAATTTGAGCAAGGAACCTTGTGAAGTAATTGATAGCTGTACAGTTCTGAAAACAGGACATACAAATGAAAACAAAACAAATTTGAGTCACTTCAGAAGATATTTCCTAACTTTCATAACTCTTTTTTTTCTTTCACTTACACATGCCCTTATATTATTTGTGTAAGCATTGATCAGGTATTCAATACATCTGTGCATTTTTGTCTGCAATAATCATTTGTGTACACATTAGTAATAATAATAATGATAATAAACTTAAAAGAATATTCCCATAGAATTTCATTTAAATATATTTTTCAGTCATTATTATGATGTCATAACAGCACTTCTGTACTATTCTTTATGTATTTCTTTGAAAATTATTTGAAAATTTAAAACATTTTTTCTTCAAAAGTTAGTGTAAAATCAAACTTACAATAATGTTTTCCAAGCTGTTCGTGTCAATTATTTTTTAATTATAAAAAATTAGTGATTAATTTTTAAAGAAATACAAAAAGATTAGTACAGGAAGTACTGTGATGACATCATAATGATGACTTCGCTCTATCAGATACATCAAATTCCATGGGAATATTCTTCTAACCCTTTGAATCCCAGGGCGATCAAAACAATTTTTTCAAAATTATTTTTCACAAACTTTTCTTTCACTTTCTACCACTAAAAGTTTGGTTTATATGAATGCTAAGAAAGTCTTTTCATTAAAAGATTCAAAATTAGGAAAATACCGACATAAATATGAAAATTGCAAATTTGAGGCAAAATTAAGTCGCAATTGTTCAATATTTTTGAGCTTGTATCATTTCTTGTGAATAACAAAAATGAAAGATTTTTTACATATTTAGATTGTTTATGAAATTTCCTATCCAAGAATACAACTCTAATTTTGTTTCCCTCAAAGCAAACATGCAAAACAATGATAATAAACAAAACAATGATAATAAACAAAACAATGATAATAAACAAAACAAAAAATCACTGCGAACCTGTGCTTCTAGTGCGGTATTTGAACCCGAAGTGTTCATGTTAATGGCTCGCATGCTAACCGCTACACTACATTGCCTATCAGCAGAATGTGGATTTGTTTACAACTTATATTTACAGTGTGATTAAAGAGGGGATAGTTGCTCTTTTTGATTTTAATCGAAAGTAGGTGGAATGGCCTTCATAATGGTATATTTTACATGGGGGCGGGGGGGGGGGCACTTGTATTGCGATGAGGAACTACCAGTTTTTGTCAAAAATTGGTCTCGAAAAGGCTAAAAATCATGAAATTTTGCACAACTTTTGCCAAAAAAAGAGATATTGATAATGAAGGCAGTCAAAATTCCACTGAAATTGAATGTATTGATGTCTTTGACAGTTTCACTCGCTTTTTCAGGCAAAAGCAAGGTCTGGAAGTATAGCAGGTAAGTTTTTTTTTTTTTTTTTGCTCAATTTTGTGCATTTTGTTTTCTCTCTCGTTTTCGACCCATTTTTTTCTCAAAAGTCTTCAAACTGTAACATGATGAATTTGTTTATGTCTTGAAGCCACACATAGTGGTCTTCCTGTATTATCTTACCAAGTATAAGTAGATGGTCACAAAGCCATGCATGATCAAACAGACCCATACTTAGCTATGTTAGAATTCAGAAACACCCCACATGACAATCAGTTGGGTTCCCCTGCCCAGAGGTTATTTGGTCAAAGAACAAAAACTCTACTTCCATCTTCAAACAAATTGCTAATGCCTAAAGTGTTAGAATCTAGAAATGCTCAAAAAAGACTCAAAGAAAAGAAAGGTAAAAAAAAAGTATTTTGACAAACAAACAAAAACTCTTCCCAAGCTGAATAAAGGAGACAATGTTAGAATGTATACAGAAAAAGGTTGGCAACCAGCTCAAATTGTTTCAAAAGATTAAACACCTAGATCTTACAATATCATAATGCCTAAAGGACAAAAATACAGAGGAAACAGGAAATATTTGAGACTAACAAATGACCAGGAATTTCACAAGACTTATTAATGCAAACACAAGAAATAGAAACCACCTTATGCCAGTCAAAACAAATAACTTCCTCAGAGGTAAGAAGAAGTCACAGAGAACACAAACAGCAGGAAGATTGGAAGATTATATTACTTGGGCTATATTTGTTTTATCAATTAATTATCTGTAGTCACCAGTTTATGGTATCATAATAGAGACTTCCTTTATCTCAGTGTCATCATCTTTTGAAAAGAAGCTTTCATTCAAGAAAAACTTTGGAAAGTACCAGCTGAACAATGAGCATTTAACTTTAATCACCTTGTTGCTAATTTAGCAGTGTACAGTTACATGATAATCTGATTTCTCATCATTGACATATATTTTTACCGTATTGCTTTCTGTCTATTTGAAAAAAAAGGTAATGTAACATAATCAATTTGGTTATGTCTTAAAGCCACATGTAGTGGTCTTACATTAACAGTTTGTTTATGTCTTGAAGCTACACATGGTATGTCTTGAAGCCACACATGGTGGTCTTACATAATCAGTTTGTTTATGTCTTGAAGCTACACCTGGTGGTCTTACATAATCAGTTTGTTTATGTCTTGAAGCTACACCTGGTGGTCTTACATAATCAGTTTGTTTATGTCTTGAAGCTACACATGGTATGTCTTGAAGCCACACATGGTGGTCTTACATAATCAGTTTGTTTATGTCTTGAAGCTACACCTGGTGGTCTTACATAATCAGTTTGTTTATGTCTTGAAGCTACACATGGTATGTCTTGAAGCCACACATGGTGGTCTTACATAATCAGTTTGTTTATGTCTTGAAGCCACACGTGGTAGTCTTACATAATCAGTTTGTTTATGTTTTGAAGCCACAGGTGGTGGTCTTCCTGTATTATCTTACCACTCACTTAGGGAATGTCAATCAGTCTTAATATAGTCTCCACAGAGTAGACATGCTTAAACTGTGTTGTAATTCTGTATGCATTAGAATATTAAATCCCCATCAAAGAGTTACATTTTCTGAAAGAATTATTCAAATTCTTTCAAATGATACCAGGATCATAGCTGTGAGCCTATTTGACAAAGCAAAATAATTTGTTGAAAAAAGCATGTCCAATTGGTTGTGTCACTACCGTGTGATTCGAAGGTTTAAAATAGTGTCAAAAGTCAGAAAATGAATGAGTAAAAGATTTGCAAGTCTTGAGAACATGGAGCCAGCTTTATGGATACGCGGTGTCAGCGCCCTCACTACTTATTCTTAAGAAATGAATCAAAACTGATGTATATAATACTTAGAAACTTAATCATGTGTAAATGCATGCCCTTAAACATTCTATGTATCCACTGATCAGATACATGCACTGGTCAGTCATTTGTATAAGCATCAGCAATTTGTATTTGCATCACTCACTTCAATATGCATCAGTCATTTCTATATGCATCAGTTATTTGTATGTGCATCAGTAATTTGTATATTCATCATTAATTTCTATATTCATTAGTCATTTGCACCAGTCATTTCTACATACATCAGTAACTTCCATATGCATGTCACTTATATATGTAATTTATATATGTATCCCTCATTTCCATATGCATCAGTCATTTCTATATGCATCAGTCATTTCTATGTGCATCAGTTATTTCTATATGCATCAGTCATTTTTATATGCATCATTTATTTGTATATGCATCATTCATTTGTATATGCATCATTTATTTGTATATGCATCAGTCATTTGTATATGTATCAGTCATTTGTATATGCATCAGTCATTTGTATATGCATCAGTCATTTGTATATGCATCAGTCATTTGTATATGCATCAGTCATTTGTATATGCATCAGTCATTTGTATATGCATCAGTCATTTGTATATGCATCAGTCATTTGTATATGCATGTCATTTGTGTATGCATCAGTCATTTGTATATACATCAGTTATTTGTATATGCATCAGTTATTTGTATATGCATCAGTCATTTGTATATGCGTCACTGATGTCCGTTTTAATCATTAATGTACACATCAGTCCTTTGTATATTAGTTAGTCAGTCATTGGAGCAGGTTTCAGTCATATCTATCACCAATCATCACCAATCTTTCAGTCAAATCTATCACCAATCATCACCAATCTTTCAGTCATATCTATCACCAATCATCAACAATCTTTCAGTCATATCTATCACCAATCATCACCAATCTTTCAGTCATATCTATCACCAATCATCACCAATCTTTCAGTCATATCTATCACCAATCATCACCAATCTTTCAGTCATATCTATCACCAATCATCACCAATCTTTCAGTCATATCTATCACCAATCATCACCAATCTTTCAGTCATATCTATCACCAATCATCACCAATCTTTCAGTCATATCTATCACCAATCATCACCAATCTTTCAGTCATATCTATCACCAATCATCACCAATCTTTCAGTCATATCTATCACCAATCATCACCAATCTTTCAGTCATATCTATCACCAATCATCACCAATCTTTCAGTCATATCTATCACCAATCATCACCAATCTTTCAGTCATATCTATCACCAATCATCACCAATCTTTCAGTCATATCTATCACCAATCATCACCAATCTTTCAGTCATATCTATCACCAATCATCACCAATCTTTCAGTCATATCTATCACCAATCATCACCAGTCTTTCAGTCATATCTATCACCAATCTTTCAGTCATATCTATCACCAATCATCACCAATCTTTCAGTCATATCTATCACCAATCGTCACCAATCTGCATATCAAAGATGTTCCCACGGTTATTACCCTAATAAGATATAATACAATATCATAAAAGAAAATGAGCCAAAGGAACATGTGTTGTAATAAGTTTTGACAAAAAAATCATCAACTTGTGAGACCTCATATTGACTATTGTAATGAAGCATGTGATTTTATCTAGGTGACAAAACCTTAATATGTTTTCAAAGGCCAATGACCAAGCTCATGAGTTCAATGAAATGATTTGAACTAATAATGAGAGTCAAGAGTCTGAGTTTAAGGAAAACAATGGCACATCAGCTAAGGTCTTGCTTTTACTCTTTCTTATATGATAGACCTCAGCACCAGTAAGTTCTTTGATTTAATTATCAATACATCTACGACACCTTATTCTAAGAAAAATCTCACCAATTACTGTAAAAGGTTGGATGAGAGGAAGCATTGTTGGAAGAGTCTTGGGGACATGGAACGTGCAGTTGTATGAAATACTCAGGTATCCATGACTTGTCCTTCTCCTTAAAAATTTGTTCCAGCAAATCATAACCACAAACTTACTGTAGCAAATAGTGAGACCACTCTATCTTAATTAAAATAACCACACAATAAGGACTTTATCCATTGCTAATATGATACTCAGCACCAACTTCCACAACTAAGGTTTTCAGAATAAAGGAAATAAAGAGGAAAAATCTGACCCGACCTGGTTATTTATCAGGTCGGGTCTGACTGTTTGAAACTTTAAGGAGCAGAACAACTAATGTCGGCACCCTCACTGTTTGTTGTTAAGAAACAAATCAAAGCCTGTGAGATCTTCAAGACGTATTACGTCTCTTAATCTGTAGTTTCACACAAACTATTTCAGGTTTGCCATCAAGGTATATCAGAGCTGCAAATGTAACTTTCTCAAGATGGGTGTGGATGGTTAGGGTTTTATTCAGGTGAGGGAACGGGAGGTGTATAAGGCTCTTATTTTCTTAAAATTATACAAGTTTCTGGGTTTTTTTCCTCTGCCCATGGTTATTTCATAAATGGCAAGCTGCCCAGGCTTCGATTCGCCCTCCACTACTGTATGTCAATTGGAGTCTTTGGATGTATTTCTTTATATATTGGGCATGTATATATTGAAAACACTAAAAATAAACTTCAACTTCAAGATTAACTTCAACTTCAAGATTAAGTTCAACTTCAAGATTAACTTCAACTTCAAGATTAACAACAAGTGTAATAGATATTATAGATCAAAAACTTACATTAACAATAATCTGCTTTGCAGGTAGCGGAAAGTAGGTTTCATCTGGCAAGCTGTCAGACAACAGATAATCCTTTTCTTCGTCCGAGTTCAGTTCATTCCTTGGTGGGGAATCCTTTAATGGCCAGAAAAGTTGTCTCAGTGAATTATAAATTTTACCAAATGTCTGAAAATTAAAGGACAATGTTTAGTTGTCAATCAAGTGTGTCTATTTAGAAAAGAAAGAAAAAAAGACAGGTAACAAATAACAGCACCGGGACAGTGATGGTCAAGTTGTGCCAGAGAGATTTGAATATGTCAGAGGTCAAGAACAGGATGTGAGGAGATAGTGAGGTAAGCATGGGTTAAGTTGGGAAAGGAGAGGTTCATATGTTGCTATAGTAATTGATGAGATTCAGAAAGGAGAGGATTTGTTAAGGTGGGTTATTGCATAAGAACTAGAAATCATTTACTTAAATCCAAAAAATGTTATGTTTGTGTACCTGCTAACCTGATGACTCATAAATCATAATATAGCAATAAGCTGCTATATCGTGTTTGATGAAGTAAAATTTACTATGTGTTTCTTAAATTATTCATTTAAAATACTTTTTTGTCCTTGTGGTGAAATTTAATTTCCAACAAAACAATTCATCAAGAATAATTTCAACAAAATTTATGACATCATCAAAAATCTTTAAAATTTCAGTTATTTCAATAAGAGAATAAAGTTATATTACAAGAAATTCATTTTGCACAAATCATACCGCTATACTAAAGATTTAAGGGTAACAATTAGCGTACTACTTCCCATTATGTACAAGTACTTACTTCACGTTATGATTATTTCTTCTCCGACAATGATCTTTTTATTTTTGTCTTGAATCAAAACATCCCGGTGGGTCTGCAACCAGTGAGTTCACATTTGGTTATCAAAGGCGGTGGCCGTCTTGATATAATGTCCAGCACTGGACTGCTTCTGGGATATTAAACCTTGCTATGCTATGCTACATGTATGTTATAAAAATTAACCTGCAAGTTCTATTGAATAATTTTCATCTAAAATGTACGTACCCCAGGGTTTGATTCAGGACAGGGTGTGGTAGCAGTGGTTTTCTGATAATTGATTAGATCCGCTGCGTGTACTTCAAGGTTTCTGAGAAAGTCATATGGCGTTAGCCTCACATTCCTGATACCAGCATGCACCTGTAACATAAGAAAAAACACAAATACAAAATTTCAGGAACAAATCAAGATGGAAAAGCCAGTGATTGGCTGTTTGGTCTTTAGCCATGGTTCCACTTTCTCATCCAGTTGAAGGTTTTTTACATTGTCTTTCCTTGCTTTCCAGTGTTCTTGCAGGAGGCAATGCACCGTTTGAAGATTAATACACAGGTACAGCAAGCATGAGCTTCAGATCTTTACAATCTAGAACAAACCATAAAAATAGTGAAAATTCCCACCCAAATTTGTTAAAAATTAATCACTTTAAAGTAAATTAAATTTGTAGGTCTTGACATGCAAACTATGCAGGTATGCAAATTCGTTGAAAAAAATCTCACAAACTACAATCAGCTAAATCTTGACAACTAAATTTTATTTTCCATTTTAAAGACTGCACAGTGAGTGCCACCACACCTCTGCTCTTTAATGTCAGGCTTTTGTGTTGCTTATCTGTGGAAAATCAATCCTGCAGTATCTCAAACAAATGCACAATCGACTGAGCTCCGTCTCCCACCTGTTTAGTTTTCTGTATAAATACGTGTATCCTGGGGGTGGGGGTGTACATAATCAAGCAGGTCAATGACACAGACGTTTTATCTAACTCACCTGCATCTCACTTTTGTCAGACTGGATGGCAAAGACTCTTTCAGAGGGTCCCCTGAGCAGATAAGCTGATGGTATCGTGACATCACTGCTGCTCTCTAAGGTGCTTCTCGTGTAATTGAAATGAATCCCGTTGTAAAGAGGCAGCACATAAGTCTGAAAGAAAAATAACAAGTCATACACATTTCATCACAAGATTTCCTCCACTACACTACTATGTTTTTAAAAGTTAAACCCATAATCAAGCTATATGAAGACCTATCAGGCCCGTCATGTTCTCTCAGCTGCATACGCCAAGGACATCAGGGATAATTTCATTTCATATAATTACAGAAGAGTTTTATTTACAATTATATTATAAAATTTACAAAATATGTGTATACAGAAGAATATATATGGTTGTGAAAGGAAGTGTTGTACAAAAACTCTGGTGAGCTTAACTGAGTACAACACTCCTAAATTACAAAACAAAAATGATAACATATTGGTAGTACAAAACTACCAAAAATAATTTCTTGGCGTAATCAGCTGAGAGCACATCACTCCCCCTGGATAGATACCAGTCTATCGTAGATCCACTTCCAGCAGTGCTGCACTGGTACTCATTTTACAGCTGAGTGGACGGGAGCAAGTAGAGTAATCTGTCTTGCTCAAGGACGCAATGCAGCGCTCACACTTATAATCAAAGCAGGTACCTTTAGCATACAACTCCTTCCCTAATGAGCTACAGCAATATGTTGTACGACTATTCGAAACAACTTCAGGACATCATTTAACAAATGTCATTGGGTATACATCTTTATTAAAACTTTTAAAGAAAAGGAACCTCTAATGATTGATCATCTTAAAGGAACATGAAGTCTGACATAATCCTTATTTCATATAATAGAATTAAAAATATCAATTTTTTTCTGATCAAGTTTCATACCCCCTTAAGCAATCTAACACAATTTTTATAATGATTAATTCTACTACTAAATAGCACTATATACTTAATAATTATAATTATTAATTCTACTACTAAATAGTACTATGGGAGCTGCCATTTTGATTTCAAATCATGCAGATTATGATGTCATCAGCCCAGCAGGATGTTGGAATGCTTTGTATTCCTTTATGATCCACCTCAAGATTTATAGGTTATGAAAAAAAAATTTTTATCTAGCTACGAGTCAAGGAATTTTTGAGTACACATGAAAGAAAAAAAACTTTCTGTTAAAATTTTGTGTCACATCATTTTGGAATAGAAACTTTAATCACATTTATAAAGAAATACATTAAATTCCTTATGTCCATGTTTGGACATAAGGAATTAAACAAAATGGCAGCCTCCATGTGTCACTTCAAACATGAATAACTTGAGATAGAAATAAACTTTTGACTTGCTATTTGTGGTATTTAGTTAAGATTTGGATCCTCTATCATATAAAATAATGATTGTATCAGACTTTATGTCTCCTTTAACTTAATTTACTCAACTCTCAGCAGTGCCAAAAAGTAATAAAATATACTACTAACAAGGTCACAGCATGATAAATCTTTATTGCTGAAAATGCTCTTTGCGATCAGCTACAACATCAACCCGACATCCCATCCAGTTTGAGTCATGTACTCTCATCCGCTTACGCCAAGGAAGCCGGAGATAAGCACCGGTCTGATGGACCTTTATGGCTTGGGTATGGATTTATTTTTCAACTATAACTACTACATTAACATCCACACATACAGGTACATGTACAAAAACAAACTCTCCAGAAATGTTTTTGTAATGGAATGGAAACCATGCCGAAAAGTTTCTCTTTAAGACTACCTGCACCTGACACTTGAGTTAATCCTGAAAACTCAGGTATGACAATTACCAACCTGACTTCCTGTTACAGTATATTGTGTTTCCACTCAAACAATGATTGTTTATCTGATATTCCTATGCATACCACAGCCAAGTAGCCCAAGGTTATTCATGTGTATAGGATTACACAAAGCCAGAGCTGAATAATCAAGGCAAATTTTGTGATTGAAATCACTTATCCGTGTTAAAAGTGTCTGAGTGGAAGAAGTTTGTTTGCAAACTGGTATTAAAAATAGCTGTGTATCATAATGCCTGAGGTAATAATGTGCATTAACTGTGAATGATTGACGGACCATTTCTCCTAAGGAAAATATTGCTTCATGACAATGGTGATACCTAAATGGCAACTTATTTCAGTGTAATTGATCATTAACTGGTCAAAAATGCTGGGCTAAAACTTATACTTAAATATCAACCCCAGAAATTTTGTAGAAGATTGCAGAGTAAACCATACAGGATTATGCACGAAAAAGTTTATCCTTTTCACTGGAAATAATTAAGATATAAGAAACAATGGATTATTTAATGATCAGATGCAAATAAGACTAGCAGTTACTGATATCTGATTCTATGCATATGATAATTAATTCCAAGTTGTAACAAGTTTGTATAAAAACAACTGCCATATAAAGTTTAATGAGAAAAAAATAATTAAAACCCTCAATTTCTTAACAATTGAACTTTACTCACTAATTAACAAAATAATAATTCAAGATTTCTTCAGATGGTAAATACCATTAGTTGTTCTGCTCCTTAAAATTTCAAATAGTCAGACCAGATGTGATATATAAGCAAGTTGAGTCAGACTTTACCCCCTTATTTTCTTTATTCTGAAAACCACAAGTAATTAGGATCAAATTTTCCTTATCAATGGCTCCATTGTGCTAGTTCTTCTCTTGGTCCTGAGTTGTTGTGGAAGTTGGTGTTGAGTATCATATTAGCAATAAATGAAGTCCTTATTGTGTGGTTCAGTGTTTATCTTAATCAAGATAAAGTGGTCTCATTATTTGATACATTAACTTTGTGGTTATGATTTGCTGGAAACAAATTTGAAGAAGGACAAGTCATGACAGTAACTTTACTCTCTTTTAGTACTCTCCTGACATATCCTATGGTTGTAAATTATAAAATATCAAAGAATTTTTTAACCCTTTTGTTGTTGTTTTTTAAAAAGAACGAATATGAATGACCATCACTGAACTTATCTATTAAAGAAATACATAGGTCTATTAAAGGCAAGTAATGCCAATATTGTTTATCACTGAAACTGAAATTAAAATTTTGTCCCAATTGCCCCTAAATAGGACTAAAACCTTTTCATTAGGAAATGATATTCTTTGACAATTTTTAGCCTACAATCTCTGAAACTTATAATAGAACAATAACACTAAATCCTAGTAAAAAAAGTTATGTTCTAATTCACTTTTGACAATGAAAATAACTCAATTGATTTTGACAGTAGAACATTAACATTTGCATGAGAAAGAAATAAAAGCATATCTGACAACCATTTTATTTAAAATGATATATTTCTTTTTAATCTGACCTTTTAACCTTTTTTTAAACCTTTTTGTAAAAGTAAATAATATCCATTCAAAAGTATTGAAAGTTTCAATATTTTGATCTGCAAACTTACGGTTATTTTGGGTGATACACCTTCACACGTTTGAGCTAGAAGGGGTGCAGCTTCATAGTTTGGAGTGGTGGTAGAATGACCGACAGGGAAGAGCTGTGGAGAGAAAAGATGGCGGAAATTAATTCATCAATGACCTAATATTAAGACTTAAATATGCATGGATAACACCACAGATTGAAGGAAATAGGAAAAAAAAATTCACAAGATGATATGATTAACTTAAATCTATTTCTGTTATTTGGTTGTTAAACATATTTATTTCCAATGCTTGCATCATCTCTCAAAATCATGCAAAAGTTAATAAAATCAATACTGAATGTTGTTATCTTGTAGGACAATTGATTTATGTTTTAAAGATAAATCAGTGATTTATGGCAAATTACATCAAATAATTGAGACCAACTGGCTAAGGATCTACACACACACCTGCAGACAAAAAGTGGTAAAGCTGGTGATTTTCAACTGCAAACATATCTTTGCTTTCAGTGGGAGCGGCAGGTAGATCTTGTAAAAGGCATGTACAAATTTTGACATTAGCAAACTATTAAAGGAATATTCCTATTTTAGGAGTTATTGTGTTTCAAAGATTGCACAAGTGTGTTGAAAAGTGACCTCACAGTGTACAGTGATGTCATGAAGGAAAATCCAAGATAATTTGTGTGTGTATTTCTTTGAAACTTAATTGCCTCTTCCTAAATTACTGGAAGAATTTTTTGTTTAATTATTGAGATGGGTATATCATGCACTTGATATGAATATGCTTTGCCCATCACTCATGAACCCTACACAAGTGCAAGAAAAACATATTTTGTTTTATAGAAATACATGTCTTGGGATCTGCCATTATGACATTACATTTCACAGGCTTCCAGGGTAATGCTTATTTCGGTTCTAAATTCCATGGGCAAGCGGATAAGAACATATGACTCCCCTTGAAGATATGACTCTGCTCATCCATTGCAGATTAACTCAACAGGTAATTTCTTTCTAAAATCTAAATGTCAATTACACATCTGTGCAAGAACTGAAGAATGTGAGGGGACAATCAAAGAACATAAGTGATCACTAACAAAATGGTAAATCAAACTGAATAATGATATTTGGCAAAATGAAAAATATTCTTAATTTATTTCCATTGGGTCCTTAAGTCAATTTGCATTTTAGTCTCTATAATATTCCAGAAAGCTTTTCATGTACACGATGATGTTGATAACCTTTAATGTGAAAGTTCAGTTTAACCGTATTTATTTTGATTGAATGCTTTATGTCATTTTCAGCGACGATAAGTATCAAAAATTAGTCCTGTGTTATCCCCAAATTCCATATTAAGTGTGCAAGCCCTTTCCTTTCAGTATGCTATCATAGGGCCATTAATAATATGCCCAACGTGCATCATATAGAGGCATCATATTACACTCGCGCATGTTGGCAATGTAATTAGATCGTAGCTGTGCCAGGCCAAGCAAATAATGATATCATATTAGGTTGCCCTTGCTCTGGCGACGCATGTGATGTGCAACCGTCAATTTTGGCCAAAATCGGCGGTTGCAGTGCATACTAAATGGAAAGCGGAGGTACACGTCATGCAGTGATAAGTAAAAAAGAGATGTCTTCAAATTTTGATCGAGAGCCCCTTTAATATTAAGACCACAGATCAGATTATATTATTATAATTGATATGACAAATAAACATCTAAAATTTTGGGACAAATTTAGGGAGACATAAAGTACTCCTTTTTTATGATAGAATTAAGCAATACTTATATGAGTTATTATAAAGAGGTGCTGTGGCTCAGTGGTTAAGGAGTCATACTCGTATTCGAGAGAAACCGAGTTCAAATCCCGTCGTGAGCGCTGCAATGTATCTGAGTCCTTGAGCAAGACACTTTACTCTACTTGCTTCAGTCCACCCAGCTGTAAAAATGAGTACCAGCATTGCTGGGGAGTTAATCTGCGATGGACTGGCATGGGGAGTCATGTACTCTCATCCACTTGCGCCATGGAAACCGGGGATAAGCACCAGCTCAATGAGCCTAATGGCTCGGATGGATTTAGCTTTATGAGTCTTTTGCCCAACTTTTACACCTTCCAAAGTATTTTAAAAGTATATTTTCTAATTGATTAAGATATCAAATTTATATCCTTGATTATGATATAATGCATTCCTTTAATTCAAATTTTCTAGCTTATAGAAAAATATGTTTCATTTGATTATGATATTACTGTTATTACAATTTCAGTGTCAAAGAATACTGGATAGAAAATTTCCAAATAAATTATAAAGAAATACATTATTGTGTGCTAACACATAGGGCAAATGATGACATCATCGGCAATACTTCAACACAAAAAGGCAGCCTTCATGTTACAACTTCAGACATGGATAACTTGAGAACAAAATAAACTTTAAGATGCGAGTTTTGGCAATATGTTTCTTTTTCCTTCTTTATCATATAATAAAAATGTTAAACTCTTTGACTTTATGTCTCCTTTAAGACTTTTTGACGAATTAACAAATGCAATTTCTTATCTGAATTTACCCCTATTGGCATCTTTTCCTTCCGCACAATATAAGTGAAAGGTTGTGATCTAGACCTATAGATCTCACGTCTTATGTGTGGTGTGCTGATATTAAATTTGTAATCCTTCGTCTGTGGTAGAATCTTCAATGTGCCATTAATTGGTGTGTTAATGCTCATGCTCAGCTGCAGCCCAGCACCTGAGATTATAACATCTTGTATCTGAACACTCAGATGCCCTTGTATCGTGACAGATAACCTGTTAGAAACAGAAGCAATTGAAGTTTTACAGGTGTAATCAACAGAGAGAGGCAATAAAAGTCTTTACATGCCCATAAAAGGAGTTTTTTTCTATAAATACACTATCTTCTATATAAATATATATATATATATATATATATATATATATATATATATATATATATATATATATATATATATATATATATATATATATATATATATATACATTGGCGTAGGCAGTTTTTTGTTTAGGGGGCTACTCATTGGTATGAATTTTTAACGTGTAAGTATCTAAGCGGAGCGCCACCATGAGTTAGCGCGTGGCGTTCAGAGAAATTTTCCAATAAATGCTGCCTATAGATTGCGGAAATGGCACTTCCCAGGCCAAAAACTTGCAAATTTGAGGCTGTTTTTCTTTGATTGTTCACAATTTTGCCAGAATTTTGCTGTACATTTTGCCGAATTCTTGGTTGCCAAAAAAATGGAAACTGTGCCACCTGCCCCGCCACATACTTGCGAAGTACAATTTATTCAAACTCTATTGCGTAGCGATATAGGGGCAGTTTGGGTTGATGCCTCCAGAGTTGTTATGGGGGAAGGGGTGGTACATGTCAAAAGAAGATATTTATAAAGCAAACAGAAGATCATTGATCACACTGGCACACCTGGCCAATATTTTTGACTCAGAATATTGAAAAATGAGGGGTTGAGTGAGGTGGCATTGTACTTACTTGTTACTTGAGGTCGAAAGGTTGGAAGTAAGATTTGACAATCAAACTTACCAAATCATAATTTTAAATTCAACCGCGCGCTGATGTTATGGCAAATCTGTTGATGACTGATTCCACGTCTGGGCAATGGGCCCTATGAATTTGTAATAGAATAAGTGCCTCCAGTCGGGCTTCCGTCATTGTTGACCAAAAAGCTGTAAGGGTTCTTTTCGTTTTTGAAAAGACTCTCTCGGCCTGTGCAGAAGTCACTGGCAAAGTTGCCAGCAACTGGAGCAACAGTGATATGTCAGGAAACATTTCACAGCAATGATCCAGGGCACAGACGGATGAAGATGGTCGAGACTTGACAGGAACATTTCCCCATTTCTTCCTCCATAACATGTATTCGCCCTTAACAATCATGAAAAGATCTCTGATCAAACTCGCATACACCTCAATGGCAGGAGTCAAATCATTCTACTGCCTCTCACGTCAGCTTGTTTGGCGAATTCCATACAATTCGGTACAAAGGTAGTTAAGTTTCATAATCTGTTGTTGATGTGGTCCAAATCTGTGCTTGAGGTCTCCAATAGTGGAGTATGGCTGGATAAAAAGTTGACTCTGTAATAGCCTTGGTGGTGTTGTCCGATGTTTGAGCATTTGGTCGGTATGAGCTTCTAGCTGCAATGCGTGGTTTTCGCAGTTCCACCTCCATCACATCTTGTGCGACTGATTCTGCCTTTTGATACAGGTCATGGAACTCCTTTACCGCAATTCTTTGAGAACAGACTGGAGACGGTTTACTGAGGCTAGCAGCAGGTAAATCTCCCCACTGTTTGTAAGACTCAGGAAACTGGTAGCATCAATCCTGACAGTTTCTTCAAAATGACTGAAGCAACTGCAAATTCTGAGTTGCACACCGATTTTCAAGGCTTTCTGCTTTGTTTCTGTCACAAGGTGATGCCCAGCATTTGATTTCCGATAAGGCATCTAGTGTATATTTCAAAAGTTGAACAAATGTTACAACTGCTGTGTGTCGTTCCACAAAGCGTGTTTCTTTGCGTAATCAGGTACTTCTTGGTCATGGAAATACCAGAGTCACTTTCTATGAGGCTCTTCAACAGATCCGCTTTTTGCACTTGCTCGAAAAGTCGACGGATGAAATTTCTCGCACAACATTTTCTGCATTTGAGTAGGAGGTACCTTGATTGCAGCGGAAGCACTTAAATTTAGGCAGTGCATGCGCAATGAAAATAAAAGGCCAATGGAGCTGCCTTCTTAATTGTTGCTGAAGCACCAACCCGTTCACTGGTTATGGCTCCTGCCCCATCATAGCCTTGTCCCACACAAAGAAACAGATTCAACCAAGCTCACAAATCTTTCTTAGCAACGTTTCTCCAATAGCTTTGCCACTCAACTTGGTTTTATTATGCTCATTTTCACCAGGATTATTAGATTTGATGTCAGAAATCAAGTCAATACCATTACCGTGTCCTCATGCAATCTCCAAATTCCAGAATCGCTAGGTGAAACCTATCTTATAACAATTACCAGTTGTTCCCTTTTTTGGCGATCCATTGTTTTATCAGCTATGATAGACCAGAACTGTGCTTTTGATGTTAGCAACAACACTTTCCCTAATCATGTCACCAGCAGCGCAAATAAGTTCATTTTGAATCGAGGATGAAAGGTAGGTTGCATTAGCTTGGGAAGTTTTGATATGGTCCTCCAAAAGTAAATCCCACTCTGAAGTCGAAAACAAAGTAACCCTAAAGTTTCCGTCATTTTCTGTTCCGCCATCCTATTTTTCTGGACTGTGAACATATATAAAAAATGTGTGTTTGCTTCCCCACACCGGCGATGACAAATAGTTTTATAAGACTCGTGGAACTAAGCCTATATTAAAGGCGATAGGCGACAACAAATGGTCACTTATGTTTACATATCATTAATATATTTACTGGACTGGGCATACATTACCTTCATCGTGTTTTCCCTTTTCTTTTTGAAAAACCACATGCGAAAAGTGACATTTTCAAAATTCAAGTTCAACAGAACTTAATTACGCCTTCAGATTTAGACAAATTGATTTCTATTTGTGGAAAGTTTTGAGCAAATGATGGGGCACTTGTAGTACTTTGTTATCGCAAAGCAGTAGCAGAATGGCGCCATCTTCCATCGTCATCGAGTAAGAACAGGCTTGGCAAGTTCACGGCTCTTGACAAATTAAAAAGTGCGTCAAAATTTTATTTAAAAATTTGAATCATTTTTGTTTTTGTTTTACAGGGATACAACAATTTACATTACAGGGAATGCAGGAGATTCGCATTTCATGTATCGCATCTGTCACGATACATAATGTAGGCATATAGGTGTAATTTAATTTTTGTAAATATGGGATTGGGGCCATGGCCCCTGTAGCCCCCTCTAGCTACGCCAGTGTGTGTATACATATACATATATATATATATATATATATATATATATATATATACATATATATATATATATATATATATATATATATATATATATATACATATTTACACGCTAAGCGTAGCGAGGATATTTCTGAGAGTTATACTTACTTTCCATGCTATAATTATGCAATCTGGTCACATGACCTGATTCTAACGCACTTCTAACCGACCCTAAAAGCGCAGTAACCAGCCAAGCCCTGACCTCCATAATACCTCTGTACCACCACCTCACTCAACATTCCACCGAGGCCTGAACGAGAGGGGAGGCGGGCGGGATGCATGGGAGGTAAGTATAACTCTCGTAAATATCCCCGCTACGCTTAACGGGGTAAATTTACTTCAAGTTATACCTTACCTTCCATGCTATAATTATGCAATCAGATTGCAACCGAGGATAGGAAGGAAGGGAGTTCAGGTCGCAGCACATTTTTTTTTTTTTTTTTTTAATGGCTGGTACGAAAACTCACGAATCAAATCCCGTTTAAAGGATGAAATTCTTCTCCTCTGAAGGATAAAAGACCTCAAGTGGGAAGTAAACCATGGGAAGAACCTAAAACACCATTCGTTGGCGGAACGGAGGTAAACTCGAAAGAACCTCAGAACGGAAGGCGTTTGGACACAAAAACAGCAAAGTTAAAGAAATCGGACGAGATGGAAAGGTAAAAAAATTGAAGAAGGGACAGGGGAAAAATTCGTTAGCGGCGTAACACGCATAAGAGCAAAAGTTAGCGGGGAACACGAGCGTCAAAAAGTGAGTCAGACCAAAAACAAGAGAAAAACCGTGAAAAGCGTTTTCCCAAGCGACACGAGAGATCCGTGAAAGAGGTTATGCCCGAACCTGAGTGCATACGCGGCCGTTCTATGAACAGTTCAGACTACTTTAAAAGAAAGTTACTGGACGATCTATCGGAGGAAAATGTCTCATGACACACTACGAAGAGATCTCCGTGTAACTTTCCAGTGGTCGCAAGTCAAAGACCGTAGACCCCACTGGAAAAAAACCCAGTGGATAGCTGCAAGTTATTCCAGAGCTCATGACTAAACCAAGCTTGAGAGAGGGCCCACCTCCACAACGAGGAGGGGGGTGAAGAACCTCCCAGAAAGGCCATGCTACGTCCAGGAAAGGCGGGCTAAGGCCACACCATCAAACGAAGCACTCCGGGACTGAGATGCAGTCCGCCGGAGCCCGGGAAAGAGACAAAAATCGTCCCTGACCCGAGGCACGTACATGAAGCCTGCAAGGTCTTGAGCAGCCGAGGGAACCGCAGTGAGCCGGGAAAAGTGGGCGCTATCAGCTGTACGCGATCAACTACGGATGTGCACAGACCTACGTCCGGGGGACCGAAAAGGGTCCTGATCGCTCTGGTCACTAACGGGAAGTACGCCCATCATGTGGGGGTTCCGCTAAAAACGAGACGATAGTGATCGTGTACTCGTAGCCCGAGGTGAGCGGCAGTAAGGCTGGCAAAGTTCGTCCTGCGCCAAGACGAGAGGAATGATTCCAGAACTCTTGGAGTCCGTACCTCTCTGTCCGAAAAGGAGACCACAACAGTGGTGCAAAAACAGCGGGAAACTGAGAAGCCTCGCTCAGCACTAGCGGTAAAATGGTGAAGGAAAAACCCCGGCATTCTGTCTGTCAAAAAGGTCAAGTACCCGTCCAAGTTTCCGTCATACAGGGTCACAAGAAAAGTGCCCCTACCTCAATCAAGAAGCCTCCGTCGGCACCGACGGTGAAATCTGACGGGTAAAAACTTCGTTCCTCACACCAGGTGGGAGCACCCGCACCACCACCAAAGGGGGTGGCCACCGACTGAACGTGTAAAGCGGAGGTACGGAAGACACCATCTGCAGTCCAGAAAAGACTGCCGACCCTGAGCAAAGGTTGTTTAAACCTACTGACCAAAAATCAAAGGCTAGCAAAATAAAAAGGCAGGCCATTAATATAAAACGTATACAAGAAGGGCTGCCAACCGTGTAAGGCTATGTAGCTGTGAGACGGTTATGGGTCGTAAGACCGCGGAGCCGTACAACATAGTCGACGGCACCCAAGCGGTGTCTGAAAACTGTAGCAGTTGTGGAACAGCGTAGCTCCAGGCCACACCTATCAACAGCGAAACTTGTCTAAGAAGTTGACTGGAAAAAGTGTTAACGTACTACATATAGTAACAACCTTGAAAACCGCGGAGCCTACGGCTACGGGTGTGGAGAAAACTAATACCGTATGTCTGTACGGGCAGTTAAGTAACAGACCGTAAAACAGCATGGAAACTGCTTTAAGAAGGTTTAAAGTATGGAATAAACCATACGTGTCATTGTTGGTAATAGCTACCCCAAACGTGAGGTTGTCTATCAAAAGGCCACCTATTGTCAAGAAAAATATCCTTCATGGAGTTAATATTGACAAGGGGGGTGTAACGTACTATGTCAACCATATGAGTCATAAACCCCAGCACTGGGGTAGAAATCACGAAAGAGTTGACGTCCTGTGTATACTACACGGACCGTTAATTCTGTTAAACACCCTGCACCATGGAGCTGAGAAGCGGGTGGCTACTGGGGGGACTTACGCTGTACAAAGTATGCAACCCCGTTAAGTATTATAGAGCCGTTATGGGTCTACAAAGGCGTCAGCATGACAAGTAAAAACCACTTGTCATCCGCCAACTTTGTCTCTGTGCACCACGGAGCAAAAAGCTCGTGGCTACGCGAGGGGGACAACTGGTTAAGGTACGTGTTCCGAACGTAGTAGCTATCAGTACAAAAGAACCGTCTAGGTCTACAATAGCGTTAACGTACTACATCTGTAACGTGAGTCGTTATCTCAGTGTACTTCTATTCACCACGGGGCCACCGAGTGAGTGACTACGCGTAGGGAAGATGTACTCAGCACGGCGTTCCCGTTGAGAATAGCTAAAAAATATACTGGGGCCGTAAGGAATACGGAGGAGTTCATGTGCTCGCAAGCTATACGAGTCGTAAACTTAGTTTGTTTCATCAGACTCACGAAACCGGTAGCTGCGTGGGGAAGAGGGGACTACCGTCGTACTCAGTATGTGTCGGTAAGAAAAACGGCCGCGGAACTCTGTAGTTCATGGCTACTGGTCCTCTACCACACAGCCGCTGCTGGTGTAGGCCGTTAACTCCGTTTGTATATAATCACTATGGAGCAGCGTGGCGGCTATGCGTGGGGACTGCCGTCGAACGCTAAAAGCGTCCCAGCAAGAAAAACGACAGCGGAACACTGCAACACGCGGCTAACGGTCGCAATATCCCCAAGTTCCGTTACCGGGTTTATCGTACGTTGTACTTAAAACCGCGTTAATATCTGTAGAATTTGAGCCGAAGGTCTTTGACGCAAAAATCATATTCAGAGTAGTTTGAACAGTCGTGGAACTACGTAACACAGAGAGAATAGCTCTCGTAATGGTATGCTTCCCGTAAAGAAGTAATTCTTATCACCCGAGCGCTAGGCCTCAAAACCCGAGCAAGCGCTAACATGTGACGTATCCTGGGAGCGTGATGTACCGACAAATGGGGACTCGTCCTCGTGTCCATGAAACTGGTGAAAAACTATGCGGAACCGTGACGTTCAACGCAAAAATCTCACCAAGTCAGCTCACACGGACGTGGAGATCTCCTAAGATTGTTACTATCACCTGACCATGTAGCTAAAAAGCTAAAGGGTATACTATCCGGTGTGACGACGTCGTTATGCGTTACCTTGCTGCAGAACTATGCAGCCCTGGGCCCAAACCTCATCCCATGCCCCGTACGGAGCCGCCGAGTTGTTTTACGGACCCTTACGGGGCCGTGAAAACAAGCAGTGGGTGCGTTATGGAACCAATCACCGGAGCCGTACGGACCCTAATGGATCCGTGCAAGTAATCATGGTTTTGAACATGTCGACAACACCAAAGCGTAACCTAAGAAGCGTTTACATGCGACGCATCGCAGGACATTCAAGGCGCGTAACGCACCGACACTAGGGACCTGCCCTTCGTGTCGATGATATAGGTGCAAAACATCGCGGAACTGTAACGTTCAACGCGGAAAATCCTGCAGAGGCAGTTCACACGGTGGTGGAACAGCGTAGCTAATGGCTACAGAGACGGAAAGAAAATAGCTCTCGTGATGCTATACTTCTCGTGAAGATTGTCACCTATCACCTGACCAAGTAGCTTCCTAGCTAGCGGACTCAATTTCGGGGTTCATCGTACAGTGTATCACTTGTCACATGGCCACATAGCTTCTTAGCTAGTGGGTGCATATCCGGGTAAATTGTACGGTGTACGATATCCCGTTACAAAACTACGGAGCCATACGCATCCAAACACCGAAGCCGCACTCTCTCGATTGCACCTTGAAAATACCGGTCGCGGTGGAGTCTGTGCTCCGACCATGCCGCTTGAACCCAATCGCTGCAAAGAGTACAAAGAATGGACTCGCAGCATAATCTGCACGTGCTTGCGTGAGATGGATGTGACCGGGCGTAAATCAAAGAAGCGTTAGCACGCTACGCCGGGACATCATGGGTGTGTAGAGCATCGACACTCGGAGACCTGTCCTCCATGTCCATGATACTGGTGAAAATAATTACGGAACTGTAATTTTCAACACAGACAATCTTAATTGCTTTCGCACGAGTCGTGGAACTGCGTAGCTAGTGGCTACGGGACCAAGAAGAAAATAGCTGTCGTGATGCTATACTTCTTGTAAAGAAAGTCATCTGTCACCTGACCACGTAGCGTAGTAGCTAGTGGGCGTATAACCGTGTTAACCGTACAGTGTACATTATCCCGTTAAAAATAAGTTCCGCTCACTGGAGCCGTCCAATGGAACCAAAAAGACCCGTAAACGCGGACCGTGGAATCGTATGGAACCGTACGGACCCGTAAAAACGGGCCGCGGAACCGTACGGACCCGTAAAACACGGACTGTGGAACCGTACAGACCCGTAAACATGGGCCATGGAACCGTGGTACTGCCGTAATTTTTGGCTACGGGACCAAGAAGAAAAATAGCTGTCTCAATGCTATACTTCTGGATTACCCGTACGGTGTACGTCTTTCAAGAGGCGCTCCGCTGAGAGTGGGAGCGGCCCCGCCTCCCTGGTTTTGGGCCTGGGTGGCGATGGCGGCGGGGGGAAGACGAAGAGGGCCTATCAGACCGTCGCTTCTCCACTTTCTCCGCCGCTTTTTGAAAATACCGGTCACAGTGGAGTCTGTGCTACGACCACGCCGTTAGGTCCCAATCGCTGCAAAGAGTACAAGGATTTGACTCGCAGCATAATCTACACGCGTAACACGTGAGATGGATGTCACCTGAGCGTAATTTAAAAAAGCGTTTGCACGCTACGCATCGCGGGACATCCTGGGTGAGTAAAACATCGACACTCAGGGAATACGGAACTGTAACGTTCAATGTAGACAATCTTAATTGCGTTCACACGAGCCGTGGAACTACGTAGCTAATGGCTACGGGACCAAGAAGAAAATAGCTGTCTCAATGCTATACTTCTTGCCAAGAATGTCACCTGTCACCTGACCACGTAGCTTGGTAGCTAGTGGGCGTATAACCGGACTAGCCGTACGGTGTACGTTATCCTGTTATATACGGACCCGTAAACCAGGGCCGCGGAACCGTATGGAACCGTCCAATGGAACCGTCCGCCCCGTAAACACGGGCCGCGGAACCGTATGGATCACGGAACCGTCCAATGAAACCGTCCGCCCCGTAAACACGGGCAGCGGAACCGTCCAATGGAACCGTCCGCCCCGTAACAACGGGCCGCGGAACCGTATGGAACCGTCCAATGAAACCGTTCGCCCCGTAACAACGGGACGCGGAGCCGTATGGAACCATCCAATGGAACCGTCCGCCCCGTAACAACGGGCCGCGGAACTGTATGGAACCGTCCAATGGAACCGTTCGCCCCGTAACAACGGGCTGCAGAACCGTATGGCTCTTATTTTTCTCTTTACAACTTAGGGGCGCAACGCCCCTAAGAGGTTATCTTCTCTCTCTCTGAACTTACTTAACTCTAGGTGGTTCACTTGGAACTCAACCTAAGGCGCAGCGCCACTGAGTTAGTCAGAGCTTATCTCTCTTACCTTTTCAACTCTAGGTGGCGCAACGCCACGAAGAGGATAACTTGTCTCTCTCTCTCTTATCCTTTCAAATTAGGCGGCGCAACGCCCCTAAGAGGTTTTCTTATCTCTCTCTCTCTCTCTCTCTTCAACTCTAAGTGGCGCAACGCCACGAAGAGGACTAAGATCTTATCTTCTCTCTCTGAACTCTTTTAACTCTAGGTGGCGTTCACTTGGAACGTCACCTAAGGCGCAACGCCACTGAGTTAATCATTCTCAACATTTCTGAAAAGAGAAGAACATATATCAATGCGTACATACAACAAATACAGCATTTCTGAAAAGAGAAGAAGATATATCAATGCGTACATACAACGAATACAGCAATAGTGCCACTACTGGGGGAAGTACTATGATCCTACGATCACGTTAAAAGAGAGACGAGGCATAGCAAAGTAGTACATCAAACAAAATTTAACAGAAAATATTTTCTATCTGAAATTTTTTTATAAACCCAAGAAAAAGCATCCAACGTAAAACCTTTACAAGCGCCGGGGTAGCGTGGAAAACACAAACCACTGAGTACTCGAAGTCTGTAAAGATAAAAGGAAGAGATAAGAAATCCTTTAAACAGTACATCAGAGAGACCACCCTCCGGTCTCTCCCAAGCCCCCAAAAAACAAGCTTGAAAATTAAAAACTTTGTCTCTAATTTATGTAAGAAAAATGAAAATATTCATACGCTGGTAACGTTAATACAAAAATAAGCTCTCCTGTAACAACTGTAGCTCCTTGGAGAAGCTCGGAGCCGACTTCCCGAACACCCGACGAAGACGTCGACCCAATGCGCATGCGCCAAAATCAGAAAAAGAAATTGGCCTAATGCATACGAGAACTTGTACTGAGATATCCTATCGTGTTAAAACATATGCAAAGTTATAACGCTAGGAGCTCCTCGTGGTAGGGCGGGGCCAAGGGTGGAAACACCTAAACCCCGGGGTAAGAGGTCCCCTAGACAGGCACACCTGGTGCTCTAGGACCTAAAACACCCGCCACGAGAGTAGGACGCTCTCGAACTAGCCACTCGCTTTGTACAAATGGAGACAAAAACCCGCTATCCTAATTGTAGGCTACACAGGTAAAGTCATGTAGGTCGGCCGAAGAAATCTCGGACTCATGGCTACCTCGTCCTTACCTCGAAAGACTTGAAAAGGCGAGCCGGATGAGAAAGGGCAGCGTAAAAACCTCCAGGTAGAAGCTGCCAAAGAGAAAAGAGTTAGAAAGGTTAATTATTAATAAAAATAAAAATGACCAGTCTCAGCAATGTTAGTGCCAACAACGCATTGAAAAAGAGTGAAGTGGTGGTACAGAGGTATTATGGAGGTCAGGGCTTGGCTGGTTACTGCGTTTTTTAGGGTCAGTTAGAAGTGCGTTAGAATCAGGTCATGTGACCAGATTGCATAATTATAGCATGAAAGTTAAGGTATAACTTGAAGTAAATATATATATATATATATATATATATATATACATATATATACATATATATATATATATATATATATATACAGACTGCTATATAAGCATATTAAAATACAGCCCGCGGGTCAACATAGATATCTTTACGATGACACACAGACATGTAAAACTGCGACATGCATGTGTATGAATTAGCCTACTGAATTTGAATGTCCAGTGTCCAAAAATGCCTATCTTTGTGCTTATACGAACACTATTAGTCATTACAATTATTCAATTATTACCTAAGACTCTATCTATTTTAATACTACCATCATTCTTTTTATTTTTGTTTCCTTCTTGTTTGTTTGTTTTTCAAGCAAAAATGTCGAGCAAATTTTCATCCTTTGCAACATTCTAGAACAGGTGGCTGAATGGCAGTCAACCATATATATCGCCTTTGTTGACTTCGAGAAGGCGTTTGACTCAGTGCACAGAGAAAGCCTCTGGAAAATAATGGCAGCCTATGGTATTCCACAAAAGATAATATGTTTGATTATTGGGTTATATGAAGACAGTGAATGTGCACTTATAGATGGTGGTGTGGCATCTGAATGGTTTCAAGTCAAAAGTGGTGTAAAGCAAGGTGATGTAATGTCAGGGTTCCTTTTTCTGATGGTGGTAGACTAGGTGACAGGAAAACGACTGATAATAACAAGAATGGAATTAGATGGAACTTCATGTCAACCCTTGAGGAACTTAGATTTTGCTGATGATATCGCTCTACTTTCATCTACATATCAACACATGCAAACCAAAGTGACCAGGCCCAATCAGTATGCTACACAAACTGGGCTTAGAATTAATAAGGATAAGACAGAGCTCATGAAAGTTAACAGCAAATGTGCAAACAAAGTTTATATTGATAACCAGTGAGGGCTCTAAAAGCATAGGAAAGGCTAAGCTCTCTACACCTTAGCAGAAAGGTTCGTTGGCTTCAATGTAAAGGCTGGTGATGGGGGAGATCCTGTAGGCACCCAGACAAAGCTTGGGGGCTCAATTTTGGATTTGTTAAATTGGTTGATGTACGAGTTGTGAGCAGCACAGTGAGCCTGAAGATTTTGAGGAGAGCATGGGTGTTCGCACCCCAAGTGGTATTGGAGAGAAGGCGGAGAAAGTTGAGGGAGCTGTTGCCTTTCTGTTTCAGGTCAGTGATGTGTTGCTTGTAGGAGGGCTTGAGGTCAAGGAAAACCCAGGAACTTAGTGTGGTCAACTTTAGGGATGTAATTGCCATTGAGCACGAGGTTCAGGTTGGGGTAGAGGTTGTTGAAATGACAGAAGTGCATGCAGACTGTCTTGTCTTTGGAATATTTAAAACCGTTATTGTTCCACCAGTCTTGCAGCCAGATAAGGCTAAGTTGGAGCCTATTTTGACAAGAGGTAAGCTACGGGAGGAATAGAAGATGGTGAAGTCATCCACGTAGAGAAATAAAACTTAAACAGAAAATTATAAAGCTACATCTTTTCTGAGAAGAAATGGTCCATCAATCATTCACAGTTAATGCACATATTACCTCAGGCATATCATACAAAGCTAATTTCATCACCGCTTTAAAAACAAACTTCTATCACAAAGACATCTAACACCATTTCCATTAAGCTCTGGAATGTTGAAGTGACCTTCGCAAGAATACTAGATCTTGCTTTTTGTAAATACATTGTATTTGGATGAGTGATTTCTATCACAAACAGAAAAAAGTGCCCTGATTATTCAGCACTGGCTTTCTGTAATCTAATAGGTAGATAAACAATTATTGTGTTGAGTGGAAACACAATGCACTGAACACAAAGTTGGGTTGGTAATTGGCATACCTGAATTTTCAGGACAAACTCTGGTGTTGGGTGTGAGTAGGCTTAAAAAGAAACTTTTCGGCATGTGTAAAAATTTCTCTATCACTGTCAATAGACCTTAAACTATTTCATATTGGATACTAAACAGTGACTCAAAATAATTTTATGACTTGCAAACATGACATCACCTTTATATTAAAGTTACAAACTGACCATGAAATTATGTTCTTTTAAGAGCAATAAAATTGTAGTAGAGCAGGGATGGACATGTGATTAAGCATAGCATTACAAGGTTTAACATCCCGAAAGCATCCAGTGCTAGACATTATATCAAGACGGCCACGACCATTGATAACCAGTTGTGAACTCACTGGTTGCAAACCCATTGGGATACAAACCGGGACAAGCGGGTGAGAGGACAAAGCACTAACCACTACACCACAGAGGTCTGTGCTGTGCTGAATTGCTGTACTGAATTGCTGTGCTGCTCAAGAGAAATATTTATATATAAGCACGGACAATTTTCTAAGTATTTTTCTTATTGGGCAACCCTCTAGCTGATTTTCTCTTAAATTTTTTGCTCTAAGCCAACAAATTATATTCAGTGTCTGACGGACAAGTTCTTTACTTATTCAGTTTTCCACAAATCAATTAGCCTTTCTGATTTCTTTTAAATAAAATCCCCCTCTCTGCAGCAAACAACTGAATTCCATCTGTTTATGAGGTAATATCATACAATTTTTCACAAAATCAAAAAGGACAAAAATTTTGCTTACTGTGGTTTAATACTCCCTGAAACTTTCACACTCTCCAAGTGAGCA
The DNA here is from genome assembly GCA_020152595.1 of Chiridota heheva. Classification (NCBI taxonomy): domain Eukaryota; kingdom Metazoa; phylum Echinodermata; class Holothuroidea; order Apodida; family Chiridotidae; genus Chiridota; species Chiridota heheva. The sequence continues at coordinate 376,277 of JAIGNY010003782.1, forward strand.
CCTTGTGCAATATCCTTCAGTTTTGGTATAAGCTGAATGGAGCCCTCACTTGTTATTGCCACTATGGCAGTAGAGGTGACGTTCAACGAGAGGGGGACTCCCAGTTCTGTTGGTATTGTGAGAGCACCATCCCCAATTGAAAGAATCTTTTGGAAATTGAGAAGAGGCCTTCGGGTTCGAAGCAAATCCTCCATGAAGATAGTGGCATATGGGAGGGATATGCACTCTAAAGGAAAGAAAATTAAAGAAGATGTATCTGTGAATATTGACAACCGACCTTGGAATAAATATTTGAACAAGGTCAAATGAGGCAACTTTTTGAGAAAAATCTTGGAGGTTAACTAATGACCAAATAAAAAAAAAAAAGTTATCACATTTGACAAACCTAGGCAACCCTGTCTGACTGACTCTGGTGCCTGCATGTGAGCCTGAATCAGAAAAAATGGGACTTGAGTCCTACATCAATTGAAAGCGATCTGTAATGCATTACGATCATATGGCCACATTAAAAAAACCTGATCATCAAAACAATACTGATCTGGTGATCGAGTTACATACCCCCGCTTCCGATTTGCATTACTTGCTTATTCGCCCATTGAAATTATACAATACAGCTTCGAAGCTCTGCCAGCTTTGGTAATTACCTACTTGTGTTAGTTGTCAAGAACAAATTCCAGTGCTTGAAAGACGAAATTATTTTGTGGGTTTTTCCAATCACTGTGGAGGAGAGATGTTGCACGCATCATTAGACACGTATACTTCCAAATTGGACAACTTTTCAACATGATGATCTAGCTGCCGCATTGAAAAGTTGTCCAAACTGGGGGTATACCTGTCTAATGATGCATGCAACATTTCACTTCCACTAACTGGAAAAACCCACAAAAGTAATATCGCCTTTTAAGAATAGCAGGAGAATTTCCAGACACAATTGCATGCATAAAAACTACTCAATTTAAGTTGAATCAGTCATGTGTGAATCATGTCGCAGAGCATGAATACTATATCCTATTATTTAATGGGTGAGTAAGCAAGCAATGCAAATCAGAAGCGGGGTACGTAATTTGATTACCCAACCAGTTTTATATTAATGATCGGGTGTTTAGTGTTTTAATGTATCTTCTTGATTGTAATGGATGCGCCCGCTAGATCATCATGATTATAATTTTTAAATAGTATCTTATAAAGTAGTAAGACACTTGAATGACACTTGTCTTACTTATCATATATCAAAGTAAATTTAAATATATTTTTGCACAATGTACTGAAATACAATACTAAAAATTTTAGAGAATTATTCCTATGGTCATACATGTGTAGTTTGCATGATATAGGACGATTATAGGAAACAAATTGATGGAAAAACCATGTTGACATTTTATTCCTACAATGATTTATTCAAATTTAACGTTAATAGAGCATTGTGTAAAACCACTATAACACAGGCTAATTGTAAAATCACACCATCACTTCTCCAAGCTTTGTGTTGTCTATTATAACAGATTATTTTCAAAATCTACTCCGGGGAAGAAAAAAAACATGTTCATACACCGTAAAGAATATGTTCATATTCCATCTGAAAGATTGGAATTGAGATGGAATATGTTCATATTCCATCTGAATGATTAGCATTGCGATGGAATACGTTCATATTTCATCTGATTGATTTGCATTACAATGGAATATGTTCATATTCCATATGATTGATTGGAATTGAGATGGAATATGTTTATAATCCATCTGATTGATTGGAATTGAGATGGAATATGTTCAAATTCCATCTGATTGATCGGAATTGAGTTCATATTCCATCTGATTGATTGGAATTAAGATGGAATATCTTCATATTCTATCTGATTGATTGGAATTGAGATGGAATATGTTCATATTCCATCTGATTGAGTGGAATTGAGATGAAGTATGTTCATATTCCATTTGATTGATTGGAATTGAGATGGAATATGTTCTATTCCATCTGATTGATTGATTGGAATTGAGATGGAATATGTTCATAATCCATCTGATTGATTGGAATTGAGATGGAATATGTTCATATTCCATCTGATTGATTGGAATTGAGATGGAATATGTTCATATTCCATCTGATTGATTGGAATTGAGATGGAATATGTTCATATTCCATCTGATTGATTGGAATTGAGATGAAATATGTTCATATTCCATCTGATTGATTGGAATTGAGATGGAATATGTTCATATTCCTTCTGATTGATTGGAATTGAGATGGAATATGTTCATATTTCATTTGATTGATTGAATTGAGATTGAGATGCCATCTGATTCTGATTGATTGAAATTGAGATGAAATATGTTCTATTCCATCTGATTGATTGGATTGATTGAAATGGAATATGTTCATAATCCATCTGATTGATTGGAATTGAAATGGAATATGTTCATATTCCATCTGATTGATTGGAATTGAGATGAAATATGTTCTATTCCATCTGATTGATTGGAATTGAGATGAAATATGTTCATATTCCATCTGATTGATTGGAATTGAGATGGAATATGTTCATATTCCATCTGATTGATTGGAATTGAGATGAAATATGTTCATATTCCATCTGATTGATTGGAACTGAGATGGAATATGTTCATATTCCATCTCAATTATCATATCCAATCATTTAGAAAGAGACAATTAATTTTCAAAGAAATACATACAAACTTGTCATGGAAGTGCTTATACAGTATGACATCACACTATTGCACTAGACTGACTATACCAGTCCCTTTTAAATTTGGTACCTTCTAAACAGAACATAATATCAAAGTAGCTTTTTCTTCTTCTTCTTCTTCTTCTTCTAAATTACGCTTCAAACATCAACAGGCTGATGAAAACTAAAGGAACTTGACTGTTCAGACCGGGACAGGAAATAAATGAACACCGTATTTGGACGCTTCTCTTCTCAAATAGTGTTCAGAGAACCAGGCAGGGGGTGACTCTCCTGCCGTTATCACAATTTAACATCCTCAACAAACCATTGTTCACTCCTCCCAAAGGATGGATGAGGAGTAAGAGCTACAGATGACGTACTTCCGCTTTGATGTTTGGTGTATCTATCTGCATAGTTGTGGAAAATCTAGTCAGGCTTGCATAAAACCTGGGACTTCCAGCATCTCAGTCGTTCACTCTACCAACTGAGCTACCTGACTCCTTTTTCACCATTGTGTTTCTTGCATTGTCCTCTTATATTACATGTAATGCATATGCATGACCACGGCAATATTCTTTTAAATGTAAAGACCCTTCATCTTACCCGTTGAACCAAGCAGGTATCTTAGTAGTTTCTGCACCGTTACAGTCCGGAATTCATATCCATAAGCCTTCATATAAATTGAGAGTGTCGGAATAAGTTCATCTGTATGTCTCAGAATCAATTGTAGCTGTGAAAAGGGCAAAAACAAATCATGGAACTTTTTCATCTTTAAAGAATTACATGTAGTTCAGTCATTTTTTCATTGAATCAGTGGAGCGGAAAGTTTAGACAGGGCTAGTATTACACAAATTATTGTGGTTTTTGACAAGCAGCAATATTAAGCTTTCTGAAATCTGCTTCATTTCTGGTTATTTTGCATTTTTTTTAAATGGTCATTTTTGCATTTTCTATTTTGTTTTTGATTACTGAGAGTGTCTGTCTGCTTTTCATATTGCCAATAAGCATAATTTGTGTACAGTGGGCATTACATACAAACTTACTTCCGGTAACCAAGAGGTACCCAAGAGGTACCCAGCCGAGTGCATATGACATCACATACACATACTCACCCCACCTCACCTCACCTAGTCTCTTCAGGCCTCCTGGCCCATAAGGCTGCAGTGTACTCTCTCCACTGGACTCTGTTATTTGTAACTTGTCTGGCTTCTGTCCACGGGCTCCATCCCATCACTTTCCTCTCCTTCGACTGTCCTTCGTCCTTCTTCAGATCGATATAGGATGACCAACTTTCCTTCTCCCCTCTGGTTTCCACATCATAGCTGTCACACAGTGCTTAATAGTGCTTATGAGCATCACATGACCAATCCACCTCCACCTCTTTTGTTTTAACTTCAGTGCTGATTTTATCATGTTTAATGATTCTCAGTATTGCAACGTTAGATATTACATATGGCCATCTGATCTTCAAAATTCTCCTGTAGCATTTGAACATACAGTAAATGTATCCAGCTTTTTATTATTTGCTACATTACGTCTCCATGTCTCGCAACCATGCAAGAGTACAGACTTAAGGTCATAACACACCGAACACGACGCAGCTAGTGATATCTTAGATAATCATACAGGAAACAAATATCATAAGATTTCTTTGACTTTTTGCTTACACACAATGAAGTTTACAATTGAGGCTTTCTGATGATACTGGAAAATTTGTTAGAAATGATTCAGTGGGGCGCAATTTTCTGTCACGAATTTTGCTTTAATGGGCGTTGAAACACCCTTTCAATTAATTTTCAGTTATCATCTGATTAGCCATGCGATGACGATGCTTCTCTGAAAACAAGAGGTCAAAATGTTTTTTTCCTTTGTTTTATTCAATTTTGTATAAAAAATCCACAAAGCCACTAGCTGTACAAAGCCACTAGCTGTACAAAGCCACTAGCTGTACAAAGCCACAAGCTGTACAAAGCCACTAGCTGTACAAAGCCACTAGCTGTACAAAGAGACTAGCTGTACAAAGCCACTAGCTGTACAAAGCCACTAGCTGTACAAAGCCACTAGCTGTACAAAGCCACTAGCTGTACAAAGCCACTAGCTGTACAAAGCCACTAGCTGTACAAAGCCACTAGCTGTACAAAGCCACTAGCTGTACAAAGCCACTAGCTGTACAAAGCCACTAGCTGTACAAAGCCACTAGCTGTACAAAGCCACTAGCTGTACAAAGCCACTAGCTGTACAAAGCCACTAGCTGTACAAAGCCACTAGCTGTACAAAGCCACTAGCTGTACAAAGCCACTAGCTGTACAAAGCCACTAGCTGTACAAAGCCACTAGCTGTACAAAGCCACTAGCTGTACAAAGCCACTAGCTGTACAAAGCCACTAGCTGTACAAAGCCACTAGCTGTACAAAGCCACTAGCTGTACAAAGCCACTAGCTGTACAAAGCCACTAGCTGTACAAAGCCACTAGCTGTACAAAGCCACTAGCTGTACAAAGCCACTAGCTGTACAAAGCCACTAGCTGTACAAAGCCACTAGCTGTACAAAGCCACTAGCTGTACAAAGCCACTAGCTGTACAAAGCCACTAGCTGTACAAAGCCACTAGCTGTACAAAGCCACTAGCTGTACAAAGCCACTAGCTGTACAAAGCCACTAGCTGTACAAAGCCACTAGCTGTACAAAGCCACTAGCTGTACAAAGCCACTAGCTGTACAAAGCCACTAGCTGTACAAAGCCACTAGCTGTACAAAGCCACTAGCTGTACAAAGCCACTAGCTGTACAAAGCCACTAGCTGTACAAAGCCACTAGCTGTACAAAGCCACTAGCTGTACAAAGCCACTAGCTGTACAAAGCCACTAGCTGTACAAAGCCACTAGCTGTACAAAGCCACTAGCTGTACAAAGCCACTAGCTGTACAAAGCCACTAGGTACAAAGCCACTAGCTGTACAAAGCCACTAGCTGTACAAAGCCACTAGCTGTACAAAGCCACTAGCTGTACAAAGCCACTAGCTGTACAAAGCCACTAGCTGTACAAAGCCACTAGCTGTACAAAGCCACTAGCTGTACAAAGCCACTAGCTGTACAAAGCTGTACAAAGCCACTAGCTGTACACAAAGCCACTAGCTGTACAAAGCCACTAGCTGTACAAAGCCACTAGCTGTACAAAGCCACTAGCTGTACAAAGCCACTAGCTGTACAAAGCCACTAGCTGTACAAAGCCACTAGCTGTACAAAGCCACTAGCTGTACAAAGCCACTAGCTGTACAAAGCCACTAGCTGTACAAAGCCACTAGCTGTACAAAGCCACTAGCTGTACAAAGCCACTAGCTGTACAAAGCCACTAGCTGTACAAAGCCACTAGCTGTACAAAGCCACTACAAAGCCACTAGCTGTACAAAGCCACTAGCTGTACAAAGCCACTAGCTGTACAAAGCCACTAGCTGTACAAAGCCACTAGCTGTACAAAGCCACTAGCTGTACAAAGCCACTAGCTGTACAAAGCCACTAGCTGTACAAAGCCACTAGCTGTACAAAGCCACTAGCTGTACAAAGCCACTAGCTGTACAAAGCCACTAGCTGTACAAAGCCACTAGCTGTACAAAGCCACTAGCAAAGCCACTAGCTGTACAAAGCCACTAGCTGTACAAAGCCACTAGCTGTACAAAGCCACTAGCTGTACAAAGCCACTAGCTGTACAAAGCCACTAGCTGTACAAAGCCACTAGCTGTACAAAGCCACTAGCTGTACAAAGCCACTAGCTGTACAAAGCCACTAGCTGTACAAAGCCACTAGCTGTACAAAGCCACTAGCTGTACAAAGCCACTAGCTGTACAAAGCCACTAGCTGTACAAAGCCACTAGCTGCCACTAGCTGTACAAACAAAGCCACTAGCTGTACAAAGCCACTAGCTGTACAAAGCCACTAGCTGTACAAAGCCACTAGCTGTACAAAGCCACTAGCTGTACAAAGCCACTAGCTGTACAAAGCCACTAGCTATACAAAGCCAGCAACAATTTGCATGATCAACGACAATCCTGTCACAGCTTGTATGACACTGCATTCCTATTGAAATCTCTATGTAAAACTAATGAATAAGGTGGCCGTTGTTTTGTCTTATAAAGCCTTTTACATGCTTATCCTAATTCTTTGCAGCGGTACAGCAAAATCTGACAAACAATTAGAGTCTATGATGCACAGGATAAAATTGTAGCAGAAACAGACACTTTTTTATCATTTTCAGTGACTGAGTTCAATGAGAGAAACTTGGAGATTTTGATATGTCCAACCAGACATACATCAAGCTCATATCAAAAATTTCTCAAATTTAGATCAGCCATAACAATGAGGCTTAAAGGTGTAATATCGGCATAAGGACATTCATTTCTAATTTCTTGATTGGTTGAAATTTCAACCAATAAGCGCCTCTTTCCATCATATTTTGCACTATTTTTATAACACAGCTACTGTTTCATTTCAGCGTTGTTGTGGCCGAATTGATAAGGAGATTGGTTTCGATTTTGCTTTTGTGCCAAAGGGAATGAGTTTGGATCTCCTCAAAGCAACATATTTTCTTTGGTCTTTTTCCCTCATTTGAATTCAAACAATAAGCTCTTAACTGAGTTAATTTCAGTTAATGCTCCATGATTAAACTAATGATGAATTTGTACAAATCTGCTCAACTTGGCCGTGTCACATTACCACACAGACATACTCCGTACATGCATGTGCCTAATCTACACAATGTAGGCCTAAGATATACGCTTCTCTGAACAATTGTAATATTTTGATGACATGGGTAGGTCCATGGCATGCACTTACTGACATCATTACGATTTGTTTTGAGACACAACCGCCTCTTTAACTAGCTAAAAAATTCCAAAATTCAAAGACTGTTATTTCAAAAAATTTCTTCTCCTTCTTCCAATTTAGATTTTAAACATGGGACACGAAGTTAATGAACACCATGTGTGCACACTTTTCTTCTCGAATAGTGTTCGGAGAACCAGTTATCATCCTCATGAGGGATGGTGAGTGCTATCCAACCATTGTCCACTTCTCCCAAAGGCTCAATGAGGAATAGGAGCTGCAGAAGACATACTGATGTTTGGCGTATCTGTCTGCATATAGCTGTAGAAAATCGAGTGAGACTTGGGCGAGCCTCAAACCGGGGACCATCAGAATCTCAGTCGTGCACTCTAACAACTGAGCTACCGGATTCCTTTTATTTAAACTCTTTCTAATAGACTAGGAAAACCTACATGCATACAAACTGTTAATACTGACAAAACATATGACATACGAAATACTTGGCAATGATGTCTGTTTAATTTTGCTACTAGTTTACAGAAAAATATTTCATTCTGTTTATGGTCAACATGTTGACACCATATTCATATTTCAACCTTTATACTTGTATTCTAGCATGAAAAGATTAGGACACAGCTGGAAAAAATCTACAGTTCCGACAGTTATAACCGTGGGGAAAAAGACTGGAACTTGCAGGAAAAAATATTTCTTTCATTAAAAAAAATATTGTTGGATTTTTGTTTTCTTTCTTGAAATAAACAACAGTATTGTGGTAAAAAGTAAGGTTTCGGCCGAAATGTTTTGGGTTCATTGTTCTTAGAACATCCCCCACATATTTGTGCGATGAATAGTACAATAAAGTGCAAAAGAGGGAATGGTGTGGTAAAGTGTAAGCATATAAAAGATGTATGTACTACATTAATAATATCACTGTCACGTCTTTTCATGGGAAGATTTTAACGCCTTCACCCAGAACCGTAGAAATTTAATAATTAATTCCAAACCTGGGACAACGCCTCTTCAAGTATTTAAAAAAAAGATAAAACAATACCATTCTGTTCATTTCTTCAATATCTGGATGTTGATCACCACCACCCTCCTTACAAATGGTCAGTGGGGGCATTGTGCTGCCAAACGGGCTGCGGTGTGGCTGCTCCTCCTTCCAGTCAATTCTGAATCCACTCTCCAGGACGTTCATGTTGTACCCAAAGATATTTGAGGTCATCTTGGCATTGCCAGAGACTGGCACTGTACGTTCTGGCTTGAAGATGGAGTTGAACTCGACAAAAGTGTCATGGAAGTTTTCTAGATACAGAAATAGTGAAAGGTTTTTATTGGTCAGGGACAAAATGTTATCTTGCTTTCAAGAAACTGTAGGTAAGATAGAGGTTGGTTGGTTGTGGGTTTAAGGGCACCAACACAGCCAGAGAAGTTATGTTTGTTTGTTTGTTTGATGAGGGCTTAACAGCACCACAACAATGAGGGTCAAATTTTGCCTGAGAGGTTAGATCATTCTAGAGGTAGGAAGGAAAGAAAACAGGTGGAGAATGAGAGAAATACAAGAACTAAAAGTCAGAAAGCTGGGATGGAGAGAGGAGGTGCATGGGTGAAAGAAAAACAGTAGAGAGAGGGGGTGGGAGAGGAGGACTAAATATGGTTGTAGAGGGAAGCATGATGAAGGAAGGAGATTATTTTATCCAGAGGGTTTTCTAGAAGAACTCAGCAATTGAGTTGTGGGGAACGAGAAGTTAAAAAGTTGAAAGGAACATTTTAAGATCAAAAAGGACAACAGTTATTTTCATAGGTTTCAATTGTCTCTGTTTTGAAATCGAAAATGAAATCACTGCTCATCATCACAACACTGAAAGGGTTCATTTTGAAGATGATCTGTTCACAAACCACACTTATACTTCCCACAAGATTCTGAACAGTGTTTCCAAGAACAGTGTTCCGACCCCATCCCAAATTTGGGTTCAATCTGATACAAAATTATTCCACAATATCATATTGTCAGTTTTAGGTTCTATGTGTAAATGTCAGTTGAGTATGTGGAATTTTGTAAAAAATCACACCACATTTCCCACAAAAATTATTGACTTCCCACAAAATTATCTTTGCTGAAAGATGACCAATCTACTGCTGCATAATTGTTTTGGTATATAGTTTGGGTTTGATTGAACTTCGACCAAGAATATGTGCCAGAGGTTTAGAATAGGCAAAATATTGGGGGTTAAAAAACTAGAAAACCAAATGTTTTGAGGTTCCGACACAGAATATAGATTTTAGGTTTGAAATATTGTATAATAAATGTTATAGCACAATGCCTCAGCGTTACTATGACAACCAAATAACTTACACTTCTCACAAGAATGGATTTTCACAAATAATTAATTTTAATAAAAAACAAAAGAGTTGGTTTGTAAGAAGAAAAAAATCAAGAAATGTAGGTGTGGTGGAGACTAATTAATTAGATAATGAAAAATATTAAAGATAAGAAATGACCAGGTAAAACTGAGAATTTAAGGGGTTAAAGTATTGAAACATAAGGAAACAGAGGTAATTTTAACCTTGTTGTCACTTTCAAAACCATAAAGTTTTCAGCGTTATAGTCGTTCATGTCTTTTGGAGGTGAGGATCGAGGCACTTATAGGTGCTTACCTGTCTTATGTCCAAGTTGGAAATGTTTGGAATATTCTGTGAATGAAAATTCCACCTCCTGAACCCTCAAAGCTAGTAACGCTGATCTTGTTCTGCAAATAAAATGAGGGGGGATTGGGAAAAACGTTTTGTATAATTAATCACATTATAAAATTTCAAGATTACAAACAGTATAAACTCGCTTTGTATAACATCCCTATCATAAATTATGTTATGTTTTTCAAAAGAATGGTTACAGAAAAGAAAAATAAAGGTGTTCAAGACTGATGTGCAGTGGCTCAGTGGTTAAGGAGTCATGCTCGTATGCGAAAGGTACTGGGTTTGATTCCCGTCATGAGTGCTGCATTGTATCCTTGTTTGTTTGTTTGATGAGGTCTTAACGGCACCACGACAACGAAGGTCAAATTGTGCCTGAGAGGTCAGATCATTTTAGAGGTAGTAAGGAAAGAGACCAGGGGGAGAATGAGAGAAACTCAAGAACAAAAGCCAGAAAGCTGTGATCGAGAGAGGAGGTGCATGGGTAAAACAAAAACAAAGTAGAGAGGGGGTGGAAGAGGAGAATTAAATATGGTTGTAGAGGGATGCATGCTGAAGGAAGGAGACTATTTTATCTGGAGGATTTTTTTGGAAGAACTCAGCGATTGAGTTGTGGGGAGCGAGGGAAGCTCTGGGAAGGTTGTACAGGGGGCAAGCAAGGAGAACGTGTTGGATTGTGAGGATGCAGTGGCAATTGTTACAGAGGGGTTGGGGGGAACCAATAAGGAGGTGGGAGTGAGTGAGGTGGGTGTGACCAATTCTAAGATGGGTAATATGAACGTTGTTGATACGAGAAAGGTTGTTGATGGTGGATTTGATCGGGATTGTGGGCTGGATAACATGGAGTTTGTTATCAATTTGGAAGTTCCATAAGGTTTGCCAGCTGTCACGAACAAGAGAAGCGATAAGCGGTTTGATGTCAGAGAGGGTTTTGAGAAAAGGGGAAGGGAGGAGGTTAAGGGCAAGCTTAGCGGCTGTATCAGCCCTGTCGTTGCCAGGGATGCCAACATGGCTGGGTATCCAGAAGAAAAGAATACTTTTCCTGCAGAGGGTGGGAGAAAAGAGTTCCCGCAGGAGGAGGTGGCAGGTGAGGTTATCCCATTTAAGATTGAGTAATGAAGTAAGAACAGCCTTTGAGTCAGAGAAAATGGCAAAGTGACTAAGAGGAGAGTACTCAATAAAGTTGAGGGCTAGGAGAATGGCCTTAGCCTCGGCTGAAAAGATGGATGAGTGGTCAGGAAGTCTGCTACTGAGGGTGATGTCTTGGATGATGGCAGCAGCAGCTGTCTTGTTGCCTTCCTTGGAGCCATCAGTATAGATGGAGGTGTAATTTGAGAGTTGGTCTTTGATTTGGTTGTGGAGATTGATGAAGAGGTTAGGGTGAGTTTGAGTTTTGTTATAAGTGGAGAGGTCTAGGTGGACAGAAGGAAGGGGGGTGGCCCAAGGCGGAAAAGTGGGCCAGGAGTAGGTGCGAGAGTGGCGGGGTTGATGCCAAGTTGAAAGAGGTCTGATTTAATGCGTAAGCTGAAGGGAGGCGATAGGGTTTTAGTCCTATCAAAGAGGGAGGAGAAATTGGGGTACCTAATGAGGTTGTAAACAGGGTTCTGGGTGTTGGTGAGGACTCTAAAAGCATAGGAGAGGCTAAGCTTTTTACATCTAAGTAGAAAGGGGGGTTCGTTGGCTTCAACATGAAGGCACTTCACTCTGCTTGCTCCAGTTCGTTCAACTGTAAAATGAGTACCAGCACTGCTGGGGAGTTAATCTGCAATGGACTGGCGCCCCATCTAGATGGCGTTATGTACTCTCATCCACTTGTGCCATGGAAACCAGGATAAGCACCGGCCCTATGAGCCTAATGGCTCAGATGGATTTAGTTTTAAGGCCGATGTAACTATTACACTCCCAAACAGAGAAAAGCAAAATTAATAATACAGCTAGGTGGCTTTTTTAACAGGAACATTCACACAATTTTTCATGTAGATGTATGTGGAAGAGGACTATCAAAGAAACAAATTAATGATTTAAGCATATTGATATCTTACTTGATTTAGGAGGTACTGCATTTCAAAGATTACACCAGTTTGTTGAAAAGTGACTGGTGCAAAGTCTAATTCAACAAGTGTGATGATATACATGTAGCTGGATCAGTTTCCAGGACTATATTCATGCATTTCTTTCCAAAGTAACAATGATTATCCTTTCTAAATTATTGAAAACATTTCTTGTTTAAGTATCAAGATACAGTAAAACATGCATTTTGCAAGAACATGTTTTTTTTTTCACCTATGGTACCTGGTCTCATTGCTAAGAGGAAATTTTATTTTATTTTCATAGAAATGTATAAAAACAAATTGTATTGGAAGTGGAGCTATAAAAGCCAACACTGTTGAATTAATGACTTACAGTACTGCACTGATGACCTTTCAAAACACTGGTGGAGTCTTTGAAGTGCAATAACTCCTAAATGGATTAAGATTTATGTTTTTTTTCACCAATTGATTTCTTAAGTAGATCTCTACTTTATAAACTTACATGAAAATTAAGGGGAATAATCCTTTAAGCTGGGCAAGGTTTGGGCAATGTGGTTATGTGAATAATTCCCAGATTGCAGATTCAAGGAAGTTTGTTTAAATTTCTTGGATTTTGCGGCAGTGCAGATAAATATTCGAAAGGTTAAAATAGACCATAGACCAACTAATTAAAATAATGTCACATGACAGAAATTCATCTGTCCATAATCAACCAATCATACATATACTGGGAAATCTTGTCGACCAATCAAATACTGGATAATTTTTGGCCATCTGCACAATTTCATGATGGGTATGGGAGCAAGCGTATGTAGAAAATGCTTTCAAATGCTAATCGTATCTGTTTTATACATACATCATACATCGTATGTGTGTTATACATGCGTCATACATCGTATGTGTGTTATACATGCGTCATACATCATATGTGTGTTATACATGCATCATACATCATATGTGTGTTATACATGCGTCATATATCGTATGTGTGCTATACATGTGTCATACATCATACTGTATGTGTGTTATACATGCATCATACATCGTATGTGTGTTATACATGCGCCATATATCGTATGTGTGCTATACATGTGTCATACATCGTACTGTATGTGTGTTATACATGCATCATACATAGTATGTGTGTTATACATGCATCGTACATCATATGTGTGTTATACATGCGTCATACATCGTATGTGTGTTATACATGCGTCATACATCGTATGTGTGTTATACATGCTTCATATATCGTAGGTGTGTTATACATGTGTCATGCATCGTATGTGTGTTATACATGCATCATACATAGTATGTGTGTTATACATGCTTCATACATCATGTGTGCTATACATGCATCATACATCGTATGTGTGTTATACATGCACCATACATCGTATGTGTGTTATACATGCGTCATACATCGTATGTGTGTTATACATGCATCATATATCGTTGCTTACAACCTTCCCCCCAGCAACTGCAGTTGATTGGGTGGGTAGCAACTTGGGAAAATTCCCCCAGCTGTTGATTGCTTGCAATGATAAAATCGACCAAAATTAAGCGCTAAAATCAATTTAAAAAGGTTTCTAGAAAAGAACTTACTGATTAGATACACATGGGTGGTCAGAACTTGCCAGGCTATCCAAAGCTGAGTAAACATAGCTCTTCACCTGATTGTTTGGCTCATGCATCAAGTTGTTGACCAAATGGAAAAAAGTCGCTGACGATGGCTTGGTCTCTAAGATGACATGAAATGCAGCAATACGAACTTCCCCATCAACTGAGATGTCCTCGTAAATGGGAATAAGAAACTGACAAATCTGAAATGGGACAAGTTACAGTTGAGTTGGGAATTAATCTATCAGTAGACAGAAAGCAGTGCTGAAAGGTTTTGAACTATCAAAATAATCTCAAGAAATAATTGTAAATGAAAGATTAGACTGGATTAAATGAGTGATATCTGAATAAAATGTTTGTCTTCACTCTTCACATGTCAAACCCATTTGTAATATTCACCCGGAGTTGGAAATAATTCTAAAATTTCCCACATTTCTAAATAAAGGCGTCGAAAATCTTCCCATAAAAATCACACAAAAATATCAATATTAATGTAGTGAACACATCTTTATATAATTACCTCATTTGTAATTTGATGCACTTTTCATCATACAATTACATGGGGAGGTTTTAGAGCATATATATACTGTTATTTTCTCAAGATACTCAAGAAATCTATAAAGGAGGAGGAGGAGGAGGAGGAGGAGGAGGAGGAGGAGGAGGAGGAGGAGGAGGAGGAGGAGGAGGAGGAGGAGGAGGAGGAGGAGGAGGAGGAGGAGGAGGAGGAGGAGGAGGAGGAGGAGGAGGAGGAGGAGGAGGAGGAGGAGGAGGAGGAGGAGGAGGAGGAGGAGGAGGAGGAGGAGGAGGAGGAGGAGGAGGGGAGGAGGAGGAGGAGGAGGAGGAGGAGGAGGAGGAGGAGGAGGAGGAGGAGGAGGAGGAGGAGGAGGGGAGGAGGAGGAGGAGGAGGGAGGAGGAGGAGGAGGAGGAGGAGGAGGAGGAGGAGGAGGAGGAGGAGGAGGAGGAGGAGGAGGAGGAGGAGGAGGAGGAGGAGGAGGAGGAGGAGGAGGAGGAGGAGGAGGAGGAGGAGGAGGAGGAGGAGGAGGAGGAGGAGGAGGAGGAGGAGGAGGAGGAGGAGGAGGAGGAGGAGGAGGAGGAGGAGGAGGAGGAGGAGGAGGAGGAGGAGGAGGAGGAGGAGGAGGAGGAGGAGGAGGAGGAGGAGGAGGAGGAGGAGGAGGAGGAGGAGGAGGAGGAGGAGGAGGAGGAGGAGGAGGAGGAGGAGGAGGAGGAGGAGGAGGAGGAGGAGGAGGAGGAGGAGGAGGAGGAGGAGGAGGAGGAGGAGGAGGAGGAGGAGGAGGAGGAGGAGGAGGAGGAGGAGGAGGAGGAGGAGGAGGACAATAATAAACAATAGAAAAATTGTTACAATGTTTTTCTTTTTTCCCCGTGAATTCCTGATTTTCCCATGGCTATAACCACCGGAACCATATATTTTTCCAGCTCCGCATTCACCATTCTGTTAATATATTCCTTTTTTGCTGTAAGTGTATAATTGTTGTATAATTACCATGAGAAACACAAAATATACACAGGTAAAAAAAAAGAGGATAGACTGCAGAAAGTACCAGCATGGATTCAAATCCAAATAATATTCATGTTTTGTTATTTCGTTCCTATGCATATGGAAGTTTAATGGACGTTTGAAGGTTTTCAGTGTTACCATTTCATGCAACAGACCTTTCTAAATCTATTTACTTTGATTAAGACAAATGTTTGGTCAGTATTCCTTAGCTCATTCAGCTCTACTTTATTTTTTTTCCCGTTCCCACATACATATTTCCATCCTTCAGCTCACATGTCCACCCAAACTCAGTGCTGATTCTCTAGTGGATTAATTGCTTCTCTTGTGTGCTATTTATGCACTCTCCTTGGTTATACTTTCACTCTTCTCTTAAGGTACAATTTGTAAAGAATTAAGTAGACTAAGTGACTTACCTTGTCTGGATGTGTTTCAGTCAGTTTTCGAAGTGAATAGATAACTTGCGTCCCTAATTCAGAATCACCATTTGCGATCAAATCAGACACTTGAGGAAGATCATTCACGCTCAGCAGACCAGCGTTACCCAAAGCCTTCGCAATCGTTTTCTTGTCATCCGTGGAGACAGTCTCCGAGAACAAATTGTCCAAAAGATACTGCTTGAAAGAACAAAAATCATGTTGAATTGTTGGCTTCAGGGATGCCGCCTTACGTTTATCTCCTTGAACGGTCAAACAAACATGTTTTTCTAATTCCTATAAGGTGTTTACAGTTAATGACTGCATACAGTGCCTACATGTAGCTGTTTTGGGGAATAACTTTTCACCCCACCTTTTAATTTTCAAATTAACCTTAAATATAAAGTAAAAGTTAAAGTATTATATCAGAGGTCAATTCCATCTGATATGAAAGAGGACTGCAAAAGAAACAAAATGGTGAAGAAAGCATTCAAAAATCTTATTTTGTTAAGGAGATATTCACATTTAAACTCTTGTGTCTTTTGTGCAAAAACGGCTGAAAACAAACTACAGTAGTTGTGATTTCATATTCTCATATTGCTCATGTCCTTATGTATTCTATCCTATTTTTTCCTGAGAATTTCTTGCTTAAAATCATTGGATATATCAGGAAAACAGTCAAAGAGAACCTAGTAAGATGATCAGAATTTACCAACAGAAAAAAGTTTGAACAATTAAACTTCAATAAGTAAAATAATTATATTTTGTCCGTACATTAACATCCATTAAATTGTTATCAAAAGGTGAGGATGAGGGTGCCACACCACAACAGTTATTTCTACTTTCTTTGGTAAAATCCCCTTTTACATAAGATATACTTGCTTGACCTCTGTAGTATTCATTTCATCATAAAATATCATTGCTTTACAAAATAAGTAAAAGTCAATTCAGTCCTGACATTTTGTCTGCAATTGTCCATATTTGTTTAGCAAATTGATATTTACTTATAAAATGGTAATTGAAAGATAAAATTAAGCATGACAAAAAATAAAATGACCCCATTTTCTGCATGTAAATATACATTTTTTTCATTCACCTTTTATTGGTAATGTATATTTTACCAACGTTAAAGCATCTACCGTTAAATCAACTATTTCCACTTCAAAATAGTTACATTTTAAACACAAGAAATTGACAACTGGTCAAAAGGTGTGAAGTGACTCTTCCACAGTTGACTTTCTGCACCAATTATTTTCAGAAAAAAATTGTTACAAAACATTCAATATCTCCTGATAAAATGAAGATATTGGGGCTATTACACAGCTCTTTTTGTCGTCTATCATAAAGCTAAATCCATCCGAGCCATTAAGCTCATTGAGCCGGTGCTTATCCCCGGTTTCCATGGCGCAATCGGATGAGAGTACAATACTCCCCCTGGACGGGACGCCAGTCCATCGCAGATTAACTCCCCAGAAGTGCTAGTATTAATTTTATAGCTGAGTGGACTGAAGCAAATAAAGTAAAGTATCTTGCTGAAGGACACAATTGTGCAGCGTTCACGATGGGAATCAAACTTGGTACCTCTCGAATACGAGCGTAACTCCTTAACCACTGAGCCACAGCACCAGTCGTCTATCATAAAAAAAATGAAAATGTGAACTGACCCTTCAATAAGAGATGACCTTAAGAGAGTGAAAAGGGGAAAGACCGTTGACGGTTCCCCAGCAGAAACTTATGTAAGGTTGGTGAGGTTTATCATGACAGCGATGGTCAAATTGTGCCAGAGGGGTAAGATTATGTCAGAGGTGAAAATGGGTTAAGAGGAGATAGTGAGGTAAGCAGGGAATAGGTAGGGAAAAGAGAGGTTCAGATGTTGTTGGTGTAATGCAGGAAGGGGAGCATTTTTTGGGGAGCATTTTTTGGGATTATTTATTGCGGAAGAGCTTGCCCGGCAATGGAGTTGAATGGATTGAGGGTGTTCAAAATGTTGGTATGTTTCCTATTATTTTTTGATCAATTTTTGCCTAGCAACAGATATCAAATTCCCAAACTACTACTAACAAGCTTTATTTGTGGCATGTTAAACTTTCCAACTATTAAATATCCTTGCAATATCTTATGTCTATTTTGTAGAGTTTGTACACCCGCAAGTATCTACTATTTGACAACTGATATACACAATAAGATAACGGACAATAAATAAACAACAAGTTTAAACTGCATACAAATATGGCATACATGGACAATAGTAATAGTAATTATCTTATATAGTGCCCTTTCTATACAAGAGCGTTTTACAAACACCAGAACTTTTTTTAGAATAGAGGAGAGCTGCCCAAATGGCACATCATCCATTCATTGGCTCAGGGAAGTGAATGAACATCGCGTTTTCACGCTTCTCTTCTCGAATAGTTTTAGAGAATCAGGTAGGGTGTGACTGTCCTACTATCGGGACCGACAGCTTAACATCACCTCCGAAGGATGACGAGCACCATTCAACCATTGTCACTTCTCCTAACAGCTGAATAGGGGAACAGGAGCTGCAAATGACGTACTTCCTCTTCGGCATATCTGTCTGCATAGCTGTGGAAAAACAGGTTAGACCTGACCGGGGTTTGAACCCGGTACCTCCAGCATCTCAGTCGTACGCTCTACCAACTGAGCTACCTGACTCCCAATTATATACATATTAGTCAATCTATGAAAAAGCTTTTACAAAGGCATTATCATCATAAGCATTCAAGAATATATACAGGTATGAGATGTCTTCCATGGAATAACTCCATTTTCTACTGAAGATCTATCTCTTCTTCAAGGTATATTCCCATGGAATTCCACTCAAATATATGTAATAGAGGACAATAACAGAAACAAATTGGTGAAAAAACGAAAGACTTTTGTATTGCGTCTAAGTTAATATTATTATTAAGATATTATTTCAAAGCAATATATAAGAAATAGTATAGGAAGTGCTGTGATGATGACATCATAATGACGATTTAAGACTCATTACAAAACATGCCGAAAAGTTTCTCTTTAAGCCTACCCGCACCTGACACTCGAGTTAATCCTGAAAACTCAGGTATGGCAGTTACCAACCCGACTTCCTGTTCAAAGTATTGTGTTTCCACTCCAAACAATAATTGTTTATCTGCCATTCCCATGCACACCACAGTCAAGCAGCCCAAGGTTATTTGTGTGTATAAGACTACAGAAAGTCAAGTGCTGAGTAATCAGGACACCTTTGTGATTGAAATCACTCATCGGTGTTACGTGTCTTAGTGGAAGAAGTTTGTTTGCAAACTGGTGATAAAAATAGTTCTGTATTATATGCTGGAGGTGAATTAAATGTGAATGATTGACGGACCATTTCTCAAGATATTGCTTCATGAATACTTTTTATGTGGGGAAGAAAAGTCTTTATAAGTTCAATAACTTCTTGTAGGAATACAATATTTACTTCGTTTTTTTCACCAATCTGTTAATGAAGTGTGAAGACAATTTTACTTTATTCTAATAAGACCTATTGCAGTTGTATTTAGAGGCAGCAGGAACCAACTGAAAATTATAGAAACAGCAACAAAAGCCAACAAATTTGGTTCACAATTCATCAATAGACAGCTGTTTGAATTTCAGGCTTAAATATGCAAATTTATGATGTCATTGGCTGATAATGAGATGTGCCAGCATATTGACACCTCAGGTTATATTGTGCCTGAGAGGTTAAATTATATCGTCATTTAGTTTAAAAAAAATCCCATATCCCAAAATTATTCATGAAATTCTTATTAAAATTTCTAATGAACTACCACACCTTGGTTGGAAGGAGCAGAAGGAATGAATTAGCATAGGAGGGGTGGGGGTTAAGTGAGAGTGCAATTAGCATAAAAGGGGTGGGGGTTAAGTGAGAGGGCTAGGGTAAGTAAACATTTTATTGATTATTTAATCACATGAAATAATGCTAAAAAAAGGTGCAAACCTGAATGTACTGAATTTTTTTGTGATCTGAGCACCCACTGACTGCTGCCCTCGCTTCTCCACAGGCCTTGTTTACCAATGCACCGAAAACTAAGAGGCAGGTTCCATTTACCTGAGAATCTTGCACACTGGTACACGTCTCCTGCAAATAGATTTGAATATACAACCGGGATATTTTAAAAATTCACTCAGTATTACTTTCACAGTGTATCAATGGTCAGATGTTAATAAACTGCACATAATGTAAACTTTAAAGAAAAATTCCTGTGAATTTGTATTTATATGATAGAGGACTATAGGAACAAATGTGACATGACATCACACTGCAAGGTTGCTTAGCGACCAATCAACATTGTATATTCTTTGAAATGTAGGAATTCTAAAACATTAAAAGATATCAACAGCATTTTACATGAAATCTGTTTCCTTTTAAGACTGTGTACCCTGATATTTCTTCCCAATCATCAATACTTATATTTGGGGTGAAAATATAGAAAACCAGAACCAAAAGGTTTTGTGGTTCCGATGCTTTTTTTCATATGCTGATTGATTTGCAAGTTTTGTATAAACTGTTATGTCATTGCATATCATTAAATATTTGTGCCAGGATATTTATAAACCACGACCACCATGCATGATGCAGATCAATAAAATATACCTATTGACAACACTAGCATGTGAGCAGTAATTAACAACATAGCAAGTATGATGCAAACAGACATATGGTTGCTCATGTATCATATTTGAAGAATTTTAGGTTAAGCCGCCTACTTATGCATGGTATCACCACCAAAACCAATAAGGCACATCCACAGACCATGGGTTATCTGTGTATCACATATGATGTGAATCCACTTTATCATTCTTTAGATACCATGATAACAAGCTTTTTTCAGCAAAATCATATTAAGCCCCACCCACTATGCATACTAATGAAATTCAACATTTGTATACCATGAACATGTACACATTAGCAAACATCATAACTGTACCAAATATGAAACAAAACATATATGCAGTTGTTATAATATGAGCATTTCAAAACTGTTAGATTAAGCCCTGCCTACTCATTACTATGCAATCACATCACCACCAAAAACAATAATCTACGGACCATGGGCAATATGTGTATGACATACAACTTAAATCCAGTTTATCGTTCTTTAGATATCGTGTTTACAAGCTCTTTTCAGCAAAATCATATTATGCCCCGCCCACTATGCATATTAATGAATTTCAGCTTTTTCACACTATGAACATGTATGTACATACAAGCTAACATCATAACTGTACCAAATATGAGCATTTCAAGATTTTTTCATTAAGCCCCGCTTATTCATGAATATGCATGACATCACCACCAAAAACGATAGGGCACATCTACAGACCATGGGCTGTAGGTACACCACATATAGCATGAATCCAGTATACCGGTTTTGAAATATCGTGTTTACGAGCTGACCGTCACATACACACACATACATGCACACCCACGCCATCATGACCGTATAGGTTCCTGATGCTATCGCATCGGAACCAAAAAGTGCAACTTATTTTTATCACTTTCATATTCTCCCAACACTCATTGTGACGTCATTAAGTTAAATGTTTCTTCAATTTTTGTTGCGACGACCAACTCACAAAGACTATAGTTTATATATCTGCCCATTGGCCAAGTGGCCAATATAAGATCGTGTAGGATTAATTACAATAAGACTCTCTCAATTTAATCAAACAAAACTTTTTTTTATTTCTAAAACCATATTTTTCAGATTACTTTTGTATGACCACAGGAAGCTGCATGTTGATTCTCGAACATGCATGGATAAGGATATTATTATTTGACTGAACTACTACTAGAACCTGACAGTTTAAGACTGAACCGAGTAAAAAGCACTCAGAACCCGGGGGAGGGGGGAAGGCACTTCCATATGAGAGGTATATATACATGTGCCGCCCATGCAGTTGACTTTTTTTCCGATTTTTGTAGTGCAGGTACCAAAAATCCAATCTCTCATACTGCTGGTCTAAAAAAGAATGGAATATTTTCATACTGCAGGTAACAAAAATAACTTATTTTTGTAATATAAAGGCAATAAAGGATGCTGGCCTCAAATCTTTGTCCACTAAGAGTGCTAATTATTTTTCAATCAAAAACTAGGATTGTTGAGGGTCATGATCATAGTGGCCCAAATGGTTGGTGTATTTTGCAGACATTCTTGCTTCCTTGGAAATTTTATCTTCATTTTTTCCAAAAATAATTTTTCAGGGGCATATGCATCTTGCTGGTCTCAAATGTGTATGTATTCTATCATGTTTTGTTCTGCAATTTTGTGGCTTATAAACCATGGGATATGTCAAAAAGTAGCAAAACTGAATCTAGGAAAGGTATTTATAATATACCACCTGAAGAAATGTTGAGAGAAAATTATTCAAATAGTGAAAAAATTAAATAACTTTCTTTAAAATACATTAACAATTGTTAAGAATGTGAGGATGAAGATGCCAACTTTTCATATTAGACTTCATACTACACCAGTCATTTCTACACAGGTGAGACAAAATTTGATTGAAACTTGGATATCTCCTTAACGGAATAAGATTTTTAAATGCTTTCTGCACCATTTTGTTTCTTTTGAAGTCCTCTTTCATATAGAATGGACAACGTCACCACTGAGCTAATCCTTTAATTGCCTGACATAATTATTAAAGGAATTGCAGGAAATTGAAGAATTTATCAATCTTAACCATGTCTCCAAATAAAACAATATATAGAGATTCTTTTATACAATTCCTGCATAATAATTATCAAAAATAACTTCATTAATGTGATTTTACAGCATTTTTAATCAAAAGATCCTTATTTTTATACAAAATTTGCTCGTTTGAAAACTTCAAACTTTTTTCTGCTGAACAAAAAAAGTATTGGTATGAATATTTAGAATCCAACAGAATTTATCTTGCAATTTCTATGAATTCATGACCTGAAAGAGGAAAGTCTTATAAAAAAAGAGCAAAATTTGTCCCAATTTTGAGGGATATAGTTTCTGTGCACCTTCACAAGAAGTATTATTATTGGTTTCAATTTAATCATAGTGCTAACACTCAGTTCTTTATTAGCTAGGCAAGTATGTTCAAAGAACTTTTCAATGTAAAGTTTCAAGAATCAACACTGCAAAAAATGCACTAGCCTCTACTATTATAACCTGCTGTGATCTATAACGATGAGCACCAAGCTACAAGAAGGTCAACAGATCCCATTTTTTAGGTTTATGGTATAAATCAACCAGGAATCAAAACCATGATTTTCAAGCTTGGGCTCTGCTTAAATAGTTATTAACTTGCAAAACGTACCAGCAAGCGGTCAATGATGGTAATACTTGGACTATTGATGAGTGTCATCGTCCCTAACAGCCATGCTGCCCTATCACCCTGTATGGTACCATTTCTGATGTTCATTAGAGCTATGCTGACTGCTGGTAGAGTGCCAACCACT
The DNA here is from genome assembly GCA_020152595.1 of Chiridota heheva. Taxonomy (NCBI): domain Eukaryota; kingdom Metazoa; phylum Echinodermata; class Holothuroidea; order Apodida; family Chiridotidae; genus Chiridota; species Chiridota heheva. Next base: position 399,519 of record JAIGNY010003782.1, read on the forward strand.
GGTAAAGAATCCTCAAGGATCTCCCTAAATAAAAACAAAGGAAGTTGGGTTGGGTTGGGTTGAGTAGCAAAAGTCATTTCAATTTAAAATCAATTGAATACAAACTGTTTTTAAGATAATGATAATGTTTTTAATCAAATATCAGGGCTTTATGATGTGTACCTCGCTTTCCGTTTAGTATGCACTGCAACCGCCTATTTTGGCCAAAATTGACAGTTGCACGTGCACATGCCTCTATCTGATGCACATTGGGCATATTGGCATATTATTAATGCCCCTATGATAGCATACTGAAAGGAAAGAGCTTGCACACTTAATGAAATTGATAGTTCTTTACTTCTGATAATAATACTAACCGCTATCAGTGGGACGGCAGAAAGCTAAGAAAAATAAGGAAACTACAAAGTAGATGTATGGCTGCCCGTGCACTCATACAATAAAAATTAGCATAACAATTTGAATGTTATCATTTGAAAATTCACAAAGCTGCACAATTGGCTAATTGAATATCAACTTTGGAGGGAATTTTTGGGTATTTCATGGTTGCATAAAGATTTTGGACATTTTGGCAAATGTTTCCTCTACCTGTCCAGAAACCTTTTGTTCACTTGACCTTACCTTCTCTTTCTTGAAATCTCATCCTCCCTCTTCTTCCTCCCTCCTGTCCGTTTGACCACTTCCATAAGGTCATCATCCGACACGTGTCTCAGTTTGTCCACTAAGAGCATAAACTCACTGCCTGCCGAGTCGGCAATATTGTCTGATTTAATGCCATCAGCAATATTTGCAAGTAATTGGGTTACCTGTAGTTATAAAATAAAAACATATTCCATGAAACATCTTTGGCAGTTTTTATCCATACAGTACATCATCACATCCAAAACTCCTTTCCAATTTTCAGCCCTTTCACTCATAAGAACCTCCGTTTTGGCAGATATAACTTAAGACTGCTAGAAACAATTAACCTTTCCGTGTTACTTGATTGACAGCTTTTGCATCCAATCACCGCACGAATTTGCCTGGCAACAAAATCTGCGTAACTAAGTGAGGCAAAAATCCTATGCGGTACTGGTACAGCTAGTGGCGCGAGCTCAAGCAGTCAATGCAATATACTGCACAAAACAAATTTCTGCTCACACAGACTGAGTGACAACAAGATGGTGAACAAAGGGACCTGCTACGAGCTTTGTAAATCCGATTCCTGGATTTGAGGTTTGTTTGCCCCACCTAGTCACCACATTGCTATTGTAGGTGTGGCTTATTTCCTAACTCAGAGACATGAAGTAAGCACAGAGTACTTAATGCTTTTATGCAACAGTAATTACACTGCTTTTCATCTGTAAACAAACAAAGGAATTAAATGTGAAGGGGCCAAGTTTACAGGTAGAGCTACTCCATGCAGGGCCAGATAATGTGTGTAACTGTAGGGAAAAGAATTCATTTGGATTTTGAAAGATGCTTTGATCAGTGGTGACTTTATGAGTGCAATAGACTTTATAGCCTAAGTTACTCATCATCAGGGTAGTAATTCTCATCTCGAAAGTGGAAGATGTGGCCTCTTATCCAAAAAGTGTGGGACAAGAGGCAAATTTTCTCCAAAATGTACTGAATTTTAAAATCATATGAAAAAGCTGGGGGGGGGGGGGAATGTCCCCAATGTTCCCCCGGGAATTACAACCCTCTTCATCATGTAGAGTCCAGTCCTATGCTCTTATACGAGTTATATACTACTAAAAAGGTAGAAAGCCTTCTTGATTTTACCACAACTATTGAGTAGCAGACTTATGCAAATTAAGTTTTCACTTTGTGTATAAATCTCACAATTTTCTCACACAGGAAGAGCTCTAACTCAATATTTCCTAAAGAACAAATTAGAAGATAAAATGTTTGATTACTACAAGATTTTTCCATGTGGACAATTATTTTGCAAAATTGATCAAATACAGCAATGACTCTAAATTCCTGTTCTTGTCAAGTTGCTGCTCAACACTTTGCTGCAATGCAGGCAAAAGTAAACCAATTAGAAGAGTTTGTGCCCATGAAAAGTTGCTCACATTGCTATAGTGCCATTGGATTGGTTCAAAGTTTCATAGCCATGAATAGATATAATGTTGTGAAGACCTTGGCAGCCCAAACCTTCATGATGCAACAGATATTGATCACAAAGATACTTAAATTTGATCAATACAGCCTAGTAATCCCTGGGATTACTTAGTCTTCTTTATTCAATAATTTTCCCACCTGTCAGAAGCAAATATAAATAAACATGAAGCAATGTCTTTCCTTAGGAGAAATGGTCCGTCAATCATTCACACTTAATGCACATTATTACCTCAGGCATTATGATACACTGCTATTTTTATCATCAGTTTGCAAACAAACTCTTCACTAAGACTTCTCTCACTAAGACACTTAGCACGGATGAGTGCACAAAAGTGCCTTGATTAGTCAGCTCTGGCTTTGTGTAATCTTATACACACAAATAGCCTTAGACTGCTTGGATGTGGTGTACATGAGAATGGCAAATAAATAATCATTGTTTGCAGTGGAAACACAATACACTGAACAGGAATTCAGGTTGGTAATTGCCATACCTGAGTTTTCAGGATAACTCTGGTGTCGGCATTAAGCTAATTAGGATAAAACACCAGCATCAAAAAATTAAAACCGAGTAAAGAGTTCAAGGGGTATTAGACCGAAAAGTATCTAGGCACAATTTTCTAGCGACTATAAAAAATTCAGCAAGGTTTTTTTTACCCTTGATCCTGAAGAGCTACAAAACTTCTCTAACACCAATATTTATATCAAGTAATTATTTAAGATTTATAAACAATAAGGTTTTATCCCCTTGGGAGGAATAGATGTCAATGAATATTTGAAAATGTTTACTTTGATAAAGACACCTTCGCTTATAGGCCTAGTCTTCCTTTAATCAACAAATATGATTTGCTTTGGTTTGTTAAACTTTAACGGCACCACAACAGTCAGAGTCAAAGGTGCCAAGAGGATGTTAATAAATAATAGTGTAAGAGTAAGGATAGTGAGGAGATGGAAGGTTTGTAAGAGAGATAAAAGGGAAAAGCTAAATGTGGGAGAAAAAGTTAGGTGAAAAGAATGGGGTGTGTAAGGTTAGGTGTAGAATGGGAGGAGGGGAGGAGATTACATGTGGTGGAAGAGGTTGTTGTTGCGAAGAAAATTGATGATATTTGAGGAAGAATTGTTTTCGAAGCGGTCCGAGATTGTGGAGAGTGAGGAGAGATGAGATCTGGAGTTCTGGTATAGGGGACAGGTTAAGAAAATATGCTTGATGGAGAGATCGGTGTTGGACAGAGAGAGGCAGGGGAGTCGGATAAGAGATAAGAGTGAGTAAAAGAGGAGGTACTCACCTGTACAATAATATCTTCCACATTTTCCGATGGCACTTTCTGAGAATTGCCAGAATCAAATGATTGCTTGTGAAACTCATAGCTGAGTCCACCATGATGGACCTGTTACAGATTTGGGTATCTCCAAAATAGAATCATTACTCGACAAAGAGGATGAACCAATTAAAGTCAGCCTTTGACTGTGTGACAGAATGAATAGAGAAATGCATGACGTTTTTTTTACATTTCAGAAATCATGAAGCAATATCTTTCCTTAGGAGAAATGGTCCGTCAATCATTCACAGTTAATGCACATTACTACCTCAGGCATTATGATACACAGCAATTTGTATCACCAGTTTGAAACAAACTTCTCCCACTAAGAAACTTAACACGGATGAGTGATTTTAATCACAAAAGTGCCTTGATTATTCAGCTCTGGCTTTGTGTAATCTTATACACACACATAGCCTTGGGCTACTTGGATGTGGTTTGCATGGAAATGGCAGATAAACAATCATTGTTTGGAGTGGAAACACAATACACTGAACAGAAAGTCGGGTTGGTAATTGTCATACCTGAGTTTTCAGGATTAAGCATTTGAAGACAGCGCCCCTTAAAAGACGGACGAGATGAAACTGCCACTGTCATTTTCATTCCGTTTCAACGACATTCTCTCAACGAGTTAACCATGCATTCCGCAATCATTTGACCACAAATTTTGTTATAATACGAAGTGAAGTAACGTGGAAATGAAATAGGAAACTCGTTGATTGCTTGCCAAAGTCACGTAATCGTTCATGCAGTTACTAGAATGCCACAGGCACAGAAAACCAGGATGGAGTAGTGTTCAAGGGGCGGATTCTGTAATGCTCAGGTGTCGTGTGCGTTAGGCTTAAAGAGAAACTTTTCAGCATGTGTTCCTATTAAAGTCCTTTTTCATATAAGATAAACTTGTTGGATTGATTTATTACGGAAACTTTTCTGCATATTGACAGCAAATTAGAAATTAACATACCAAATGCTGCAACCTATTTCAGAAGGTAAAATCATTCAGCCTTTTTCTCCTGCTAAATTTTGATATGAGGTATGATCGAGATTCAAAAACCTCTTCATCATTTTCAACTTACTCCCATTCAAATAACTTTGGTAGAGGACTAAAATACATCAAGTGAGTGAACATAAGAAAATTTAAAGGTTTTCTTGTTGTAATAACACAAAATTTCAAGGAAATATGCATGATTTATTACGATTCAATATGATGATCAAAATTCGAAATGATGTAAGTTGGTGAATTTGTAACCAATTTTGATGACACTCTTTTTTGCTATTTTTATTGTTCATAGCATATTTTCTTCCACATTAAGCTCAAGTTGTTGCTATGTTTCCATTGATCTTTAGATCTGCAACCTCCATTATCTCGGTCATGTGCTAAACTTATCTTCACACTACTTACAAATCTTAACACTCTTGCTCCTGGATATATAAGCAGTTAATTCCCTAATGCCATCCTCATCGTCAGCTTCGCTCCTCTACAAAGTCTCTTTCCGCTGCCAGTCATCATCCAAATACAAACTTATGGTGAAAAGGCCTTCATCTCTGCTGCATCTTCTCTTTGAAAAAGTCTACCATCGTCAATTCACAACACACCATACATCTCTTTAAAACTTGTTTATACCATAAATTAATTTAACTTTTTGCATTATTTTTTAAAATTAATTTCTGCACTTTCAGGCCTCAGCAAAAAGTGCTATATAAATCATTTGTTTATTATTATTACAAATCGAAATCACTATTAATACCTACATCAACGCTCCAATATCAAAGTTGTAATATACAAAAAATAATTTACCTTACATAACTGCCAACAGATTCTTTGTCTGTGACAAATGGTTGAAAGAGGTGTTTGGACTTGGTGATGGCTGAATCAATCACAAATGCTCCGCTTGTTCCTGTTACGTTGAATCTTGTCTGAGGGGATACCGGAAAAAGTCAATTATATGATGACAAAAATTAACTAAACACAAATGCTCTGCATGTTCCTGTCACATTGAATCTTGTCCAAGGGGATACCAGAAAACATCATTTATATGATGAAAAATTCAAGTAAACACATTATGAATTGTCCTGTCGCTTTAAATTTTGTTCTAGTAAATCAGAACCACAAACTTTAACTTCAGCAAACTTTAACTTTTTCAAATCCAGTGAATCATTTGCTTTAAAACTTTTAAAAGTGTCTTAAATTGTATGCATGTTTCTACCAAAACTAAAACAATTTCCTGCACAAAAACCAAGTGAGAGTATATAGAGACATTCATCTCTAAAGGTGACTGATTTTGCACTACATATAATGCTAAACAGGGTTTGATGTTTCATATATGATAACCAGAGTTCTTTGCCAGGTTTTGGTTCCCAAGCTTGATACAACGAAACGTTTCCACTAAAAGGGCTGCTAGAATATCCTCATCAATATTCATTGACATTAAGGAGATTCAAACGAGATTCAAAGGAGATTCAAGAAAGATTCAAAAGAGATTCAAAGAAGATTCAAAGAAGATTTAAAGGAGATTCAAAGAAGATTCAAAGAGGATTTAAAAGAAAATTTAAAGATTCAAAAGAGATTCAAAGAAGATTTAAAGAGGATTCAAAAGAGATTCAAGGGAGATCCAAAGGAGATTCAAAGAAGATTTAAAGGAGATTCAAAGAAGATTTAAAGGAGATTCAAAGATGATTCAAAGAAGATTAAAAGGAAATTCAAAGAAGATTTAAAGATGATTCAAAGAAGATTCAAAGGAGATCCAAAGGAGATTAAAAAAAATTCAAAGAAAGTTCAAAGGAGATTCTCAAAATATTCAAAGAAGTTTCAAAGAAAATTCCAAGAAAGATTCAAAGGAGATTCATAGGAGATTCAAAGGAGATTAAAATGAGTTTCAAAGAATGATATCAAGATTTTGATTTTGTCATTCCTGTTCATTTATCACAAAAGAGCTATTCCAAAAGTTCAAAGATTGTTTAACCCACAATTGAAAACTTTTTTTATCTAATAGGGAACTCAACTCTAAGCAAACATAGACCTTTAAGCTTGAACATTTCCAAGAGAGAAACAATTTCTTGAGTTTCTAAACCATTCTTCATCAGTTTTTGCCATAGCTTTGTTGCATGAAATCAACAAATTGACCTTAAAACTCTTTTTTACATGCTTATCCAGACAATGTATCTCTTCTTCAGCAGAATCTGCCAAAATTCAAAAGAAACTCTCACCCGCTTATTTAAGGAGCAAAGAATTAGGGGTGAAATTTGTTTAACTTTGCATTACACTTTTAATCTAAAGATCAAGAAGGCTGACAATAGACAATCAAAATAAAGTTCTGACAACATGACTTAAACAATGTCAATTTTATATCAAGATTTCTTTAATTACAATCCACAATATTTGAACCCTCAAAGACACTGCATCGTTTGTTCAAGTATTATGTTGGTAAGATCACTGTTGTGAAATGATAAACAAAATCTATCACAGAGATAAACTGAGTTAATTAAAAGGGTCATCATAATCAATAATAAAACACTTATAGCTTTCTATGACTTTGTCTCTTTCACAAATTCTAAACTTTGCATAGAGTTCAGTCAAAATATGTCGCTTGGGTCACCTTGAGTTTTTTGTTGAACCAAAGTCTGGATTATTTAAGATAACGAACACGTGATGTGCTGTTGACGAAGAATTTTTCTTATACTTCCAAATAAAATAATGATATTCTACTTGTATATATATTATCATATATATTTTAAATGTACACTGGATATGTGTATCTTAAATGAAAGTGAATAAAAAAGGAACAAAATGGTGAAGAAAGCATTGAAAATATATTTTTTCCTACTAAGGATGCATTTACGTTTAAACTCCTATCTGCTTTACATAGAAATGTCTGAAATCAGATTTGTGACATCACACCCTAACAAGTCTATATATATGTTATAATATCACGAGATTCTGTGATATCACAAGATTCTGTGATACTACACCGCAGTGCTTTATACACTGAATAAACATCAATATCCAAAGAGGTGCGCTGGGCCAGTGGCTCATTGGATAAGGGGTCTTGCTCGTATACAAAAGGTACTAGGTTCCATTTCTGACGCGAGCGCTGGATTGTGTCCTTGAGCATGCCACTACTCTATTTGCTGCAGTCCACTCAGCTGTAAATTGAGTACCAGCTTTGCTGAGGAGTTAACCTCTGTAGGACTGGCATCCCGTCCAGGGGGAGCCATGTGCTGTCATCTGCTTACACCATGGAAACCGAGGATAAGTACCGATTCTATGGGCCTAATGGCTTGAATAGATTTAACTAACTTTTAAAAGCTTCCACTCATTAATTTGTTTGAAGTAATAGCCACCATATTTCTTTGGTATGATGCTCATGTACAAAAGAGGTGAATGCTTTCTTTGGTATTCAAATTTCGTTTGGATTATATATGTCTAAAAGCCTCTGTCAAGAATACTTGAACATTTTGCAGATGAAGTCAAGGTATAGACTTGTATACAGCCTGAATGACCTATTTCACATGATAACTTGTTATAAACCTCATGTCAAAAAATACCCTGAGCAAAGCAGTAGGAAGCAGTATGAAGGGGAAAAATTGTCCCCATGAGAGGATTTTACTTGCCCTGTTGTATGCTATCTTTCCCGGTTGGGAGGTAAAATTGGAAACTTAATGACAAAAAATAGGTAAAATTGGAGGAAATTATATAAAATTATTGAAGTTTTGGTACAACTGAGAACATTTCCCAAAAATGAAGAAAATGTCCTGATCTCCTGCAGTAATGTTCAATAGAAGCTTAATTTACCAGTGTAATTTTGTTGCCTTTTATTGGAAAATATTTGGGGTTCTGCTCCTACTGAGAGATGACCCTTCCCATGCCCCTGCCATTGATGCATCTATTCATTTTCAAATTCAGACTTAAAATGAATATTCACCTGGTCAGACATGAGTATTCCACACAACAAAAGACAATTAAAGAAACACAATGGTGAAATAATGACTACTTTCAATACACCAGTTCACAGTTCCGCCCACTATTTTGAGTTGCGAATAAACAAATAATTTTCCCAATTGATTGCAACGATAACAAATTTTTAAAGCCACTTTATCTAAAATTCTGTCGCTTCAATTTTGTTCTTTTGTTAATATGTTATGTAACTTTAAGTATTCTAGGTAATATTTAGTCATCGGGAAAAACTCATGTCATCCTTACACAAAAAAAGAAATTTGGGCCAATTCTATAACCTTAGGCCATGCACAATGTGCGTATTTCTAAAGAACGCGCAATAATACTACGTGTGGTTCAAAAGCGTATCTTGCTGGATGCTCATTGTATGGTTACTTGCTGTGCACTCGTCTGGTTTGTTTACTCACAACTTAAAGGTGAAGCGTACGTGTGCGCATGAGCAGACTGCAACTGTGAACTCGTGTATGACTCCTTTCAATATGCCAGATTTCAAAGATGACACTAGAGTGACTGCCATAGCAAGTCAAATTCAATAGCATGATAAAACAAGAGGCATTTTCTATGACAATCTTTGTTTCCCTAAGAATCAATAAACCCTTTCTAGACACTTTTTCTAAACATTACTCTTTTTTTTTATCAACAAGATGTGCTGTATATCATATACATTATATGAACATCTTTGTTATATATCTGGTTACAAACCCAATACTTGCTATTTTAAGAAAACAATGACAATATACACTTTGCAGTATGATAAACAAACAACTCACCTGGGAATACGATTGTAAGAAGCGATATGGTTCCAAGCAGCCTTCTCCATTAATTTTGCTGTGGTAACTTTTGCAAAACTTTCCGTTTAAGCCGTACAGAAACACCGCCTGCTTACGATCGATGCAACTATCGAAATCTAAAGTCTTAGTTACTCTGAAACCATTCTGACCAGCTGTAAGCAGAAGAACAAGGTTTCAAAGTACTAGCAAATTTGTGCTTAGTTTTTTTTAAATAGCTTCTAAATTAATTTTCAAGAAATGGCTGATCAAAATTTGAAGAGTTCTTGATATAAGTGAAATTGATGACATAGTAAGCTGAAAGCATGGCTAACATATTTTCAGTTTGTTCTTCAAATTCATCCATCGATGCTTGCAGAGAACTACAGACTTGAAGTAAAATTTCAGCACTCTATAGAGCGTATACCTCCGCCCCCAGTTCATTCCCCATCCCCAATATAATCTACCTCGAAAATCCTAGGCCCACCAAGTTTTATCACCAAAACATCTCGTTCTCAGTTTTGATCTATAGTGAGCATTTGCATTGTGAACACTTTAGTGATCATTTGCATTGTGAACACTTTAGGATTGTCTTCTGACTGATTTTCTCCAAGGCCATATCATTGTTTTCAGTTTTATTCAGGCTAGGCATCCATTGCTTGAGTTCTTTTCATGGCATGAATTCATTATTTAGCACATTCCATTGGAAAACTTTAACTAAGTCTTGACAGATTTCACCCTAAAATATCTGCACCCCTCCATTTCTGCCCTTCCCCTGTATCATCAATATGTCCCACAATTTAATCACTTCTTCCCTAAACAGTACCAAAACCAAACAGCAAATTTAATCAATATCCAATTATCAGTTCTTGAGATATGTTAATGACAAACAGACAAACAAACAAACAGAGTCTAAAACATATTAAACTGGAAACGCCATTGTTGAATCTGACACATTCTAGTGGCATCATTTCATTTTATTTTGGTGTTAAATATGCTGTCACATGGAGGCAACACACAACAGTATAGTTTTGTTATATTTTTGTTTAAATGCTATGGTGGACAATAGCGCATGAGGTATGACAAAGTCAAACACAGCCAACGAGGCACTATACAAAAGTTATCATGGGCCAATCAATGGTTCACAGCAGCTTAGAAATGGAATGAATACAAACGTTTGCTATGGGTTTGTTGTTTGCTCAATATAGTTTGACTTTATTAATTGAATAATTTCTTACCCTGTGCATTTATGATGTCAGTGAACATAAACTACTGTACATTTACCAAGCTGACATAGTCAATTATAAAATTCGTAGGTTCTTACTGTCTATGAGGATTCTGGGAAAATTAATAAGTGGTAAAACTTGATGAAGATAACTTACGTTGAATACGTCCATCCTCCAGCTGGATTGCAGGTGATTCAAATTCCTGAACACCGTAGAGCATCTCACAAATGCCGCTCAATGTTTCCTGTCAATATCAGCAAAGATCAGAGTTGGAATTAATCAAAAATTTCCCAAGCTCCTAAATGAAGATGTCAAAATCTTCCCACAAAAAATTGTGATGAAAATAATAGTAATGTAGTGAATACATCTTTATATACTTCCCTCTTTTGTAATTAATGTACTTTACATTGCACAATTACATGGGGGACATTTTTAGCACATACATTTACCACATACACTGTTGTTTACTCAAGAAATCTATAACAAATATATATATATATTTTTTTTTTTTTTTCTTCTCGCGAATTTCCGGTTTTCCTGCGGATATAACAACTGGAACCACAGATTTATTCCAGCTCCAGCAAGGAACTGGAAAAAAAAATTACATTTTGACATTTTTTTTAATTACATTCAACATTACATTTTAAAGATAAAACAACAACATAGTTTTTTTTCCTCAAATGAATGAATCAAATCTTACAGGAGATGTAAAACCATTTTTTTTTCTAATTTTACAGATAAACAAATCTAAGCTTAAGCTAAAATCCTCTACACTGCAGAGCATCTCCAAATGCTCCTCAATATTTACTGTTAATATCACCAATATTAAATTTTGAAGAAATAACAACACTGTTTTTTCTTGTTTTCAAATGAATGAAAACGTCAAAACAATGTGTTACTTTCACAAAAATACAGCTTTAAGATTAAAATCAAAGCTAAATTATTGAACACCATAGAGCATCTCACAAATCCCGCTCAACGTTTTCTTTCAATATCAGCAACGATCAACATTGAATTTTGGAGAAATTACCTACAAAATAAAAATTTGGCAACGAATCCAAATTTTCTTGACTCTTGACTCAATACCAGGGACTCATGATGAGGTGGAATCAACTACAACATGGTAAAGCGACAAAATTCTCCACAAACCTTAATACTATTACAACTCCATAGTACCGTGTACGTCAACTAAATCTATGAACCCATACTTGATATTTCTTGAAGGTTGACTATATGGTAAAGACCAACAAATATTGGTCAGGACTTGTTGCCTACCCCAAAGAATTATGAAAGACATTAACACTTACTCTATCACAACGGGAATCAAACTCGAGTTAACCTGTTATGGACTGGTGTCCTGTCCAGGAGGAGTCTTGCGCCATGAAAACTGGAAATAGGCACCAGTCCAACCAGCCTAATGGCTCCGATGGATTTAGCTTTTTTTAGCTACCATGTAGCAATAGTATTGCTGTTTTTAAACTACCTTTTTCTAAAAATAAAATCAGGCCCTTACTAAAATCCTATAGGGGTGTGAATAGTTTAATTGCAAAGATCTCGGAAATATCTTTTATAATATTGTATTTTTTTGGGGGGGTCTATACTCACTTTTTTTTTGGTAAGTTTTGTCCAAACATTCAGAATTTTTACTTTTTCTTTAAAATGTTCCAAAAAATGCATGTTTTTGAAAAATTGGCAATGGCTTGGAAAATAAATTAAGATTGTTGTTTTTGTTTATATATATTTTTTTATATATATATAATATGTAGACAAGTGATATTGTCAAAATCTAATCAAATTTTGCTCATACCTAGTCATAATCTTTTAATTAGTTGTAAAATATGTAAAATGTTGTGATTTTTTGTGACTTTTTTACCCTTTTCAGTTATTAAAATATCGTGTAATCCACCCCAATATTATAATGAAAAGTTTCAAACACCATTCTGTAGCGAAAACAATGTGCTGTCATATGGATTGCTGCAATAAAAGACATACCGCCTTGATCATTCCTAACAACGTGTTATAGCTACGTTACGTCACTAGAGTTATTTTTAGATTCTTTGACATTTACGGTGAGACAACAGAAGAATATGCATCCCGAATCTTGCTTCAAAGTGAAACTAAGGATGAGGAAGACTCAGAAGGCTCATCGACAGTGATAAAGATCTGTTAGTACCCAACCCAGAAGAGGCCCAGGGAATATCAAAACCAGCTGAAATGGATAGCATGCTTTTTCAAATTTCTGAAATCGTGAGTGCATTTTTCAAACTTCATGCTTACTTAACGTTAGGCCTTGACCTAGGCATAGCTAGTGCGCATCCCTTGCAAAATAAAACAATTTAATTTAGCTGGGATTATTTACTTGTAAGGATTATAAACAAGTACATAGGACACTAAAATCTGACATGATAAATATGAATTGTCCTTTTTATAGTAATTTTGGATGAAACTTTACAGACCAACCTCTAATTCGTAGTGCAATAGTGCCCATATACATATTTCACGAAATCTCAATTCCATGTTGTGAGGTCGTGGTGCAGTGGAGTAGGATTACAATTTTTAAGGAGAAAGGGTCCAGTGTTGAGGGAAAGACACCTATGTTGGGGGAAAGAGACCTATGTTGGGGACAAGAGACCCATGTTGAGGCCAAGACACCCATGGTGGTGGCCAAGCAATTTAGGGGAAAATCCTTTTCTTTGAAGCAATTTGGATCCTGGAACGGGGCCATATTTTGGAAGATAGCATTACCCCTGGTCCCCACTCCCAGTATAAAAAAGTCAGAAACCCTCCCTCCTGTACTTCCTTGGAAACAGTTGAAATTGTATTTCTCATGCGTATTTTTCGGTATTTGGACAAATCTGTTGACATTTCATATGCGGTACCAAAGGATACCAAGTTTGGCAAAGCCAACATGATTACTGATGCTGAATCATTTTTGAGTACTTTTTCACCAAGAATTCCTAATGGAATCAACAGAAGTAAGTTTCTAAAAGAAATTCAGCATAACCTGAATAAATTAAAGTATTTTCAAAACTTCCAATGGCTGAAATTAGGTCATATACTGAAAATTCAAAGTCTGTGCATAATAAATGAGGTAAATTAGCTGATTTGCATATCATTTTTATTAAAATAATGATGTAAACATTTCCTTTTTATATCATATTAGTATTGTGCATCATAGAAAGAAACATTGCATGTTTATAGGAAAGTATAGTGCCAAATCCTATCAGATAGATCATTGGCAAAGTCAGAGGTCAATTTTTAGGTCAAAAAGGTCAAAACTTTTTAAATGGACATATGAATTTTTTCCTTGCTTCAAAAAATCAACACTAGTATTAAATGAAAGGTCCTTCTTTCAAAAATTCATAAATTCTATCAAGATTTGTTTGTGTAATTAACCACAAAAGAGCAGAATATCACAAAGATATTAGGACATCTAATAAACTGAATTAATGACCTCATTTGCATTAATTTGCATATTTGACCAGAACATTATGAAAACCAAAACCAAAACGTAAAGTTCAGTCTTTGCTTTTGTATAATATAAACTTGTTACAGTAGAAAATGAATACAATTTTGGGAAAAAGCCCCCTTTCCAAAATTTCCTAAAGTAACACCCTAATCTCAAATGCTCTGGTAGAGTAAGAGTTAAAGGATTAATTCAGGGGTCAGCAAGTCCATATTATATAAAAGAGGACTTGAAGCTATTAAAGCTTTTTTAGTACTTGAATTATACCTTTCGACAGGCAGTTTGTTTATTTGTTTGTTAGATGTGGGCCTTAACGGCACAACGACAACAAAGATCAAATTGTGCCTGAGAGGTCAGATCATTCTAGAGGTAGGAAGGAAAGGAAACAGGGGGAGAATGAGAGAAAATTCAAGAACAAAAAGTCAGAAAGCTGTGATCAAGACAAGAAGTGCGTGGGTGAAACAAAAACAAAGTAGAGAGAGGGGGTGGAAAAGAATTAAATATGGTTGTAGAGGGAAGCATGATGAAAGAAGGAGATAATTTTATCCGGATTTTTCTTGAAGAACTCAGCAATTGAGTTGTGGGGAGCGAAGGAAGCTCTGGGAAGATTGTACAGGGGGCAAGCAAGGAGAATGTGATGGATTGTGAGGAAGCAATGGCAATTGTTGCAGAGGGGTTGGGGGAGTCAATAAGAAGGTGGTAGTGAGTAAGGTGGGTGTGACCAATTTTAAGACGGGTAATATGAACGTTGTCGATACAAGAGAGGTTGTTGATGGTGGGTTTGATCGGAATGGTGGGCTGGATGACGTGGAGTTTGTTATCAAATTGGGAGTTCCATAAGGCTTACCAGCGGTCACAAACAAGGAAGCAATCAGTAGTTTGATGTCAGAGAGGGTTTGGGGAAAAGGGGAAGGTGGGAGGTTGAAGGCAAGCTTAGCGGCTGCATCAGCACTGTCATTGCCAGGGATGCCAACATGGCTGGGTATCCAGAAAAAAATAATACTTTTCCTGCAGAGGGTGGGTGAAAGGAGTTTCCGGAGGAGGAGGTGGGATGTGAAGTTATCCCATTTAAGATTGAGTAAAGAACTAAGAACAGCCTTTGAGTCGGAGAAAATGGCAAAGTGGCTAAGCGGAGAGTACTCAATAAAGTTGAGGGCGAGGAGAATGGCCTTTGCCTTAGCTGAAAAGATGAACGAGTAGTCGGGAAGTCTGCTACTGAGGGTGATGTCTTGTATGACCGCAGCAGCAGCCTTCCTTGGAGCCATCAGTATAGATAAGGTGTAGTTTGAGAGTTGGTCTTTGATTTGGTTGTGGAGATTGATGAAGAGGTTGGGGTGGGTTTGGATTTTGTGATGAGTGGAGAGGCCCAGGAGGATAAAAGGGAGGGGGTAGCCCAAGAAAGAAAAGTGGGCCAGGAGAAGGTGCCGAGAGTGGCAGGGTTGATGCCGAGATGGAAGAGGTCTGATTTAATGCGTAAGCTAAAGGGAGGGATCGGGTTTTTAGTCCTATCAAAGAGGGTGGAGAAATTGGGGTACCTAATGAGGTTGTAAACAGGGTTCTAAATATCAATGAGGACTCTTAAAAACATAGGAGATGCTAAGCTTTCTACATCTAAATAGAAAGGGGGGTTCGTTGGCTTCAACATGAAGGCCGGTGATTGGGGAGGTCCTGTAGGCACCTAGACAAAGCCTGAGGGCTTCATTTTGGATGGTGTTGATGTGGTTGAGGTATGAGTTGTGAGCGACACAGTAGACAATATTGCCGTAGTCAAGCTTGGCACGAATGGTGAGCCTGAAAATTTTGAGGAGAGCATAGCGGTCCGCTCCCCAAGTGGTGTTGGAGAGGAGTCGGAGAATGTTGAGGGACCTCTTGCATTTTAGTTTCAAGTTGGTGATGTGTTGCTTGTAGGAGAGCTTGGGGTCTATAGTAAAACCCAGGAACTTTGTGTGTTCAACTTTAGGGATGCAATTGCCATTGAGCAGAAGGTTCAGGTTGGGGTAGAGGTTGTTGATATGACAGAAGTGCATGCAGACTGTCTTGTCTTTGGAGAATTTTAAAACGTTAATGTTGCACCAGACTTGCAGCTGGTTGAGGCTTATTTGGAGTCTGACAAGAGGAAAGCTAGGGGAGGAGTAGAAGATGGTGAAGTCGTCCACGTAGAGGGTACGTTTGATGTTGGGGCCAAGGTTGTCCACGATGTCATTAATGATCAGGTTGAAGATAGTGGGAGAGAGGATGCTGCCTTGGGGGACACCTTCTTCTTGGGGGTAGGGGTTGGAGAGAGTGTGGCCAATACGAACTTGGATCTGCCTGGGTGAGAGGAAGTTTTGAATAAAGATGGGGAGATTTTTGCTGCTTTCATAATTTTAGATAGAATTTAAAGGTCTATAGATGCCTAGAGAATTTTAGCCCATGAGAAAGAACATTAAGTTCCTACACGCAACAGTCTTTAAATCTTGTAAATAGCACATACAGTTTTTGAATTATGACTGATTAAAGTTTTAGCGATCTGCAGTGAATGCATAATTTATGTTAAATTTGTGATGTATGACCAGGCGGGTAGCTAAAAAGCTTTATGTACATAATTTTTGTATATTTCCTTCCTAAATTTCAGTTCCTGAAAATGATGACAAAGTCTATTCCTGCTAGATTTTGGTTAACACTTAAAAACGTTAACTTAAAATTCCTTCCCATTTTTACCAAATGTGTGACTAGCATTTAAAAAAGGGGGTTTACATAAGAAAACAGGAACTTCCACCCTATCATACATCACAAGAGGAACTTCCACCTTGTCATACACCACAAGAGGAACTTAAAGAGGAATACAAAATTTGCATATTTTGGCCTAAAAATAATTCAAAATGGTCAGTTTTTAATTGAATTGGATGATTATTTATTTTTGGTGCTATTCTTATCATTTTTCATGGATTTTTAAAACAATTTAGCATAAGTTGCTGCTGCTTATCCATATACCTTTAAAGTAATTAAAAAAGATTGCCTACACATGTCCAGGGACTTAAAAATCAACCAGATTGATTGATGTTTTTTGCTTTCACTCACCTCTCTAAATTTAAACATGTGCTTTTCATCTTCCAGGTGACTGTGTGGTCTGCTGTGGCCTGGATGTGACCATCAGTCTTGACCTGCAACATACTAACCACACCCTTCTTGATATTAACTGACCATGTTGGGTCCGAATTATGACTAACAATTTCAGACACCTGTGGAATTAAAACATACATAAAAAACATAGATTACATATTTTCTTTTGAAGGAATATACCATCTCAGTTATTTTTTATATGGATATATATGTGGACAATTAAAAGAACAAATTAGTGAAAAAACATGTTGATATCTTATTCATATTTT
Organism: Chiridota heheva; assembly: GCA_020152595.1. Classification (NCBI taxonomy): domain Eukaryota; kingdom Metazoa; phylum Echinodermata; class Holothuroidea; order Apodida; family Chiridotidae; genus Chiridota; species Chiridota heheva. The sequence goes on from JAIGNY010003782.1 coordinate 416,722, forward strand.
TAATCATCACAAGATTCTCACAGTGTGTGCAGTAAGTCTAAATAAACAGTGACGTCATAATTGCACTTTTAAACGATATTTATGTATTCCTTTAAAAATGATTTACCTCTGTCTCAATTATTAAAAAACATTTTTTTGTTTATAATTATTGATATGGGATATAGCATGCAATTTGGAAGAACATTCTTTGCCCACCTGTTCCTTACCTTCTAGTTAAAAGAAAAGTGATTTTCATAGAATTACATAAAAAGAGCCTGTCTCTCATAGTTTTCCTCTACTCCCATTATGGACTCCCAATCTACCTCAAAATTAGGCCAGGTTGTCCTTATAGTTCTACACATTCATCATGTTAGAAAAATTGATAAATTAAATTAAAACCAACTTAAAATTATTTTTTTCCATAAAATTCATCTTTTGGTCTTATCTTCTTTATAAATAGACAACATCCAAAAACATGAATATAAAATAAAACCTTCAGTGGCAAAGCTTAAAACTGAACCAGGCAACATCTACACCTACTGGCCATTTTGATACTTAACCTGAACCAGGCAACATCTACACCTGCCTGGCCATTTTGATAGGTAAACTGAACCAGGCAACATCTACACCTACCTGGCCATTTTGATAGGTAAACTGAACCAGGCAACATCTACACCTACCTGGCCATTTTGATAGGTAAACTGAACCAGGCAACATCTACACCTACTGGCCATTTTAATAGGTAAACTGAACCAGGCAACAACTACACTTACCTGGCCATTTTGATAGGTAAACTGAACCAGGCAACATCTACAAACTGAACCAGGCAACATCTACACTTACCTGGCCATTTTGATAGGTAAACTGAACCAGTTTTGAAATCTGTTCAACAAACAAAGCTTCTTCACTACCACCAAATGATCGCCACTCTGAGCTGTCCACAAATTCTTCGGGATGGTCCGAGACTGATAAAAACCTCTTCAAATTAACATTCTCCAGCTAAGGGAAACACCACAAACATATCTTTTGGTGAAAAACAAAGAACAGTTTTGACAAACAGGTCCAGAAGGGACATCACTTTACATACATAATTGTATATCTGTTAAAGTATCTTCTTGAAAAGTTATCAAATAACTTCCTAATTGTTTGAGAAAAATTAAGATTTTGTAACATAATGATTAATTGGCTTTGTTACTATATTCAATATAGCTTTATTGAGTAGCGTGAAATTTACACGATTATGAACAAATTTCAATATCATGAAAAAAATTAGGAGTAATGTAACTTTGTGTCACATCCTGCGCCATATAAGAGTTATGCCATTTGCTATCGTGAAAATCATTGAGTTTAAAATTCAATATTCTCCTAAAGGAGCAAATATTTCAAGTATGACAATTTAGACTCTGCTTGAACAGTCAGGTTGACTCTCCCGATCGGGAGATCTCCTGATTGGGAGACCGAGCCTGCACATTAGCCATGTTTTAAACTGTTGCTAATTTTTTCAGCCGTTATAATTTTTTGGTTTTCAAATTATGAAATTCTAAAGTTGTCACACTTTGCGAATTATTATATTGAAATTGATATTTCTGTATAATTTGAGCTTTTGCTGATGACTAAAATGTTGAAATCTGTTCTTTAGAATGAAATGAATTTTTAAAGATTACTTTCAAATTCCCAGGTGACAGTCACATTTGTGCTGGTGAAAATGGAGAAAATAATTTCATCATTCTGTTACACCCGAATAAAAATATAATAATTCGCATGCATTTTTCCTACCTTTGGTTTAAACCTATTTGACCCTTATGTATTTTTTTAGACAGATTTGAATTTGGAAAGATGCATTGTGGGCTATAATGACAAAAAATCTGTCGATTAGAAGATTTCCCGTTTGGGATGCACTGGACCAAACTAGAAGCAATTAAGAAACCTACCACACAATACACAGTAATTGTATGCAGCAGTACATCACACTGCCTTTCCTCTGTAAACAAACAAAGGGGTTTATTGTGAAGGGCAAGGCTTGGACACTTGTATTTCAGGGCCAGATCATGTGTGTAATTGCAGGGCAGAGTGCATCTTTTTTTTTTTTTTTTTAATTTATTGAATTCTTCTCCTCGAGTTACAATGTATATACAAAACACAAGTAAAGGAATAAACAAAACAATGTTTACATAATACCACAAAACATTAACATCAAAAGTTATATAAATGTAAAAAGTTATACCAAGGTAGCCAGTATTTTTGCCAAGAGTCAGACATATTCTTTTCATAAATGAACTTCTGTACGTTAAAATAGTTCTTAAGATAACAGTTCATGGTAACTATAGTTGGAAACCTCTTATTGGTTTTGGTTATGAAAATGTAATACTTTACAAGAATAATAATTAAATTAAGCAGTTTATCGTGATTTGTACCAAGCAAGATAGTTTCTGGGTCTAACAGTGAAATATTGATACGACCATTTTTAAGGGCATTGTTGAGATAAATCCACAAGGGTTGTACAAATTTACAATGATAAAATAAGTGAACAATTGATTCAGTGTTACTTGAACAAAATGAACAAAGCGGATTATCAATTATCCCAATCTTATTTAGCAAAAGATTAGTTGGAAAGAAACAATTGAGGATTTTATACTGAAACCATCTAATCTTGGTATCATTGCTGCAATCAAAAGGGATGGAACAGAAAAGTCTCCACTTGTCATCAAGAAAAGTGGATTTAAGAACATTCTCCCACTTAGTACGAGCTTTATTGGTAAACCTAATATCCTTAATAAGGGTACAATAAATTGCTTTACATTCTAAATCACCCTTTAAAAGCATAACATGATAATGGTTGTCGATCGTGAACAAAGTTTCTTGTTTGCCTTAATAATATACCCAAGAATGTTTCAAAGAGCTGATGACACTGTAGTACTCCAAAAAATTTGCATTAATATTAAAAGTATGAATAAAATCTTCATTATGAAAGAAAAGAGCCATCATCATTCAATAGATCGTTCACAATAGTAACACCTTTACTAAACCAATGACTGTAGCAAACTGGAACATTACCAATTTGAATTTTGGTATTATGCCATAATGGCTGACTCAGAACAAGTTCCATGTCATTATTTGTATAACTAGTTACTTGCCATGAATTGCAAAAACATTTAAAGACATCTCTCCAAAAATTATTTGACATTCCAGAAATAAAAGTTTTGATATATACGTCACCTGAAATAAACCACTTGTTATAATCAAAACCATAAGTACGCAAATAATTCAAATTCATGCTACCATCAGCTTTAAGAATACGTTTTATATACTGAAGCTTTTAGAGCAGTAGCATGGTGGCTAACATTAGTCATCTTGAGACCACCAGAGGAATATTCCTGAATAATCTGGTTCCGCTTACTCGATCGGGCTTTTTATTCCAAACAAATTTAAAGAAGGCGAATTAAGCTTGGACAAGTAGTCATCACTTGGGGACGGTAGAGTCAACAAAGGATAATTTAAATGAGGTAAGACCAGAGATTTAAGAACAGTAATTTTACCCAACGTGGTGCAATATCGTTTAGACCAGGTACACATAATCTTATCCATTTTAGATGCAGCATTAGCATAATTGCTGTCAATCATGAGATTTAAGTCCACATTAAATAAAATACCTAACAAACCAAAGTTACCTCCCTGGATCCAAGGAATATCAAAATCATCTTTAAAGAAATTACACCTATTCTTAAGAGAACCAATACCTACAAGCAGACATTTTTCAAGGTTGACCTTTAACCCAGATATCTTACTGAAGAATAAAAGAGTGCAGAGTGCATCTTGAAGTTGAAAGGATGTTTTCAACAGTAAGTTACCAACACACTGTTGGATATGAGTGCAATTATGGATGGAAAATTGTTACCCCAAATTATTCATCTTCTTTAGAGGCTAGAGAAGGTTTTATTGTTAAACTTCCTACACATCAAAGTTTAAACACCAAACATTACATTTCATTTCTATGGCGATATAGTTGAACTTACCCTCAAGGTGACTTTAAGAGAGTCTAAAAATTGCAATGTAGCTGAAGCTTGAATCAAAATCCCTGAGAAGTTCCTGTTGCAGCCTTTATATCCAGTCAAGATATGCCCCTCATATTCATACATGAACTGGTTTCCAGCTACAAAATCTGAAAGTAAAAAGTAATGTCATAAATTGACATTGAATCAAATTGCATTGAATCTTTATTTCCACATGATTCCAATTACAATATTATTCAAACATGTACATATTTAAAGCTTTTTTTACAGACCAAAATTACATCAATATGATATGAATTTAAACATAAAGATAATACAAACAATTACACAAGTAAAGTCAGTCAAAGGTAAATAGATTGAGAAGGCACACCAAAGCATATGAATAAAGTGGAAGACAAAACAAGCTAAAGTTATCACATTGACAGTACTGTTTAAATAGTGCTAGAGATTTTTACGTATTTCTATAAAAATGAAAATAAATTTTCTTTTGATTAGAATGTAAGGTACAATGATGAGTAGATGGGCAAAACATGTTTTTGTACATGACGTGTACCTCCGCTTTCCGTTTAGTATGCACTGCAACCGCCGATTTTGGCCAAAATTGACAGTTACACATCACACGCCTCGCCATAGCAAGGGCAACCTAATGATATCATTATTTGCTTGTCCTGGCACAGCTATGATCTAATTACATTGCCAACACGTGCGAGTGTAATATGATGCCTCTATCTGATGCACGTTGGGCATATTATTAATGCCCCTATGATAGCATACTGAAAGGAAAGAGCTTGCACACTTAATGTAAAGTGCATGTTATACCCCTAGTTTGAGAAGAACTTGCACGAACTAGCTAAAGTAATCCTTTAAACAATTTGATCAAATGTTTGTTACTATCATGATTGTTAGTAATCAAGATTGTTAGTAGATCTAAGCGCTATTCATACCATGTTGTCTTTCAATTGTAGACCTTTCAGATATTTATGCTTCGTCTATGGTAATGTTTACAATTTGAAACTAACTTCTTGGTTTGATATTTTTCTTGTTCATGTATCCAATCAGTGCTCTTATAACTCATATAGCTATCAAACTTGTTGCAACTTATCTCTGGAACCAGCTGTCACTTGTCAAGACACTGCCAGGAAAAATTGACATTTAAACAAAATGTTAACATTTAATTTTTTGAACAGCAATTTCTTTTGTAGGTTGCCCTGATCAGTTTGACTCAGTGCACTTGCTGGATTTTGTGTAATAGGCCTATAAAATTCATGCATTATCATTATTATTGTTGTTGTTGTTATTATTATAATTATCATTATTGATATTACTCTAATCAAAATTTATCATTTTACTTTTATTTTAATTAAGTTTTAAAGTATAAAACAATCACCTTCAATTACCCTTTATTCTGCTGACCTAAACTCTTGAAAGTTTCCTAGAGGGTACGCTATATACTGTATATTTTACCTAAAACGGTAAATACTGTCATGGTTCGCATGCCGATGCAAATTTACACCCATATCATACGACTGGGCCAATTATAAAAATGGCATCCCATACTAAGTCTCACATGGCATCCCATGTCCCACATGGCATCCCACCTCATGTCCCACATGGCATCCCACTCCATGTCCCACATAACATCCCATCCCATCTCTTATCCCACATGGCATTCCACCATATCTCCCACATGGCACCCCACCCCATGTCCCACATGACACCCCATCCCACCCCTTGTCCCACATGGCATTCCACTATCTGTCCCACATGGCATCCCATCCTATGACCCACATGGCATCCCACCCTATGTCCCACATGGCATTCCACCATATCTCCCACATGGCATTCCACCATACAGTATGTCTCACATGGCATCCCACCCTATGTCCGACATGGCATTCCACCATATCTCACACATGGCATTCCACCATACAGTATGTCTCACACGGCGTCCCGCCATATGTCCCACATGGCATTCCACCATATGTCCTACAGGGCATCCCAACCTATGACCCACATGACATCCCACCCTATGTCCCCCATGGATCTCATCCTACATGTATGTCCCACATTAATCCAACCATATGAACCATATGACATCCCTCCCTATGTCCCAAATGGCATCCCTCCCTGTGTCCCACACTGCATCTCTCCATATGTCCTCCATGGTATCCCATCATATGTCCCACATCAGTGGCTTCCCATCTGATGTCCCACATGGCATCCCACCTTATGTCCCACATTGGATCCCACCATGTATTCCATATGGTATCCCTCCCAATGTCCAATGACATCCTACTTTATGTCCCACATGGCATCACATCTCATGTCCCCATGGCCTCCGACCCTATGTCCCACATAGCCTCCTGCCCTATGTCACACATGGCATCCCAACCAATGTCACACTCTGTGTTACTTGTGGCATCCCACCCCATGTCCCACATGGCATCCCACCCCATGTCCCAATGACATCCCACCCCATGTCCCACATGACATCCCATAGGCTCAATACGAAGTCTCGATTATCCTAGCTATCAGTCCCTGATTGAGCATACTATGTATGAAAGTGTCAGTTCATATAACTTATATGCAAATGACCTGTTGACTAAGAAAAAAAGGCTGAGTAAAAAATCATGCCTGATATAGCCCTTGGTGCATATCACATGGTATATTTTATATCATATGTCCCGCATGGCCCCCATTCATGTCCCACATGGCATCCATCCATATGCCCATATGCAGTCACATCCTGTCACACTCCCTGACTGAGCATACTACAGTGTAAATAAAAAAAAGTCTGGTCAGTTCATATACTGTAGCAACTTTATGCAAATGACCACAATAATAATGCCTGATACAACTGTTGGTGCCCAAATATGTTAAAGAATGTTAGGGATTTTAACATTTTGTAAGGAAATTCTATAAGGATATCTGAAGAAACTTTAACATTTTCTGAGGAATTCTGAAGAAACTTTAACATATTCTAAGGAATTCTCAAAAAACTTTAACATTTGAGGAAATCTCAGGAAAAACTGTGGACAGCCAGACGGCCGGCCGGCTAGGCGGACAAAATCGCCATTACATAGGTTCGCATTATGCTTCGCATGCTCACCAAAAAAGCAGACTATGAGAAACTTCAGATTTACCCCATTATCTCTCTATGTGATTAACTCTAAATACATATTTTGCACTTGATCGATTTGATCAGATATTTAGTTCAACTCCAAACTCCAAACTGTATATCATTCATATGACAAATGGACTATATTTGAAAATCAACCTACAAGTTCAGCCAGAGTTTGAAACACTTTTGGCTGCATTGGTGGGGTATTAACCTATCAATTTGTGCCCGAATCACGCCATAAATCATGCAGTGACCAAAATCTAGTGCGTGATTTGGACATTAACATTGTGCAAGCATGCAATAAGCTATAGTTGTAAAATATGGCTTATTTTGGGGACAAATTATAAGACAAAATGTCATACGGTCAATTAGGAAAAATAAAACATTTTTGAAATAGTTGGTAGTGATTTCAAAATTGTTGCCAAAAATTGCAAGACTTCTTTACATTATTGATTATTATGTTAGCTGTGTATGATATCAAAAGTTATTTGAATTGATATATAATATCATTAATTTTGAGGCATTGGTTGTAGTAGAAATCTAGTTATTATACACATCCCTCAGTATGGTTAACAATGGGATTGCCGTATGCGGGTTGTTATAGCTCTGGTATACATTTCCTATTTCAAAAATTCACACGTTGGAGAAAATTGATGATTGAAAAATAGTTAACTTTTTGGATATTTTATGCCAATTAGTCTAAATAATACACTTTTCCAAAAATCTTTTCCTAAATTTTTACCTATTTGGCACCACGAAGGGAAAAAGTTCTCTGATTCATGTTTTGGTCACCATCTTTCTTTGTCACTGCATGTTTGTTTTTAAGTATTCAAACCTCTGCAAATAAGTTTTAGGATGTTTCACTAAACTGCAGGTTGTTTTTTTGCCAACAACAATTTTCTTGTTCATATGATTTTATTAATAGTTTTATTTTTTTAAACTGTGTGAGAAAACAAATAAATAAACATTAAGAAATGTTTAGATAATATAATAGCACTTTGCAAGCAAAATTTTTTTTTCCTGAAATGATCTAAAACATATTACCCCTGCTGAAATGACCGTGCTTTTGAGAGCTCGTATTACGTAAGTCGATTTTTACACAATGAAAAATAGTCCAGTAAATGCTTCAATAAAAGTAACTAAAACCACCATAAAAATAGTTTTTGAAGGCATGGATGTGCTTCAAATATCATAAATAAGCGTTGTTAGCGAAAAAAAAGGTAAAATTATTTAATATATACACATATCTCACTAAACGTGCATTGGCAATTTGGCATCCACTTCATTTTCTTTTTAATTTGTATTTTCTATTTGTTTTAATCTAAATTATATAGATTTCTTTAGTTTTTAATAATAAGTTTCTTACTTGTACCTGTGTTGAACACAGAATGATGAAATAAATAAAGATATCAATGTCAATCGACCAAGCGTGAAAGTTGACAGATAATTTCGCGAAACTACTGCATGCCTTGACTTGAAGTTACACTACTGGAGCCTAATGTTTCCTGATCAACGAATACAATTTCATTAATAACCAAGATATTAACATATATTATAAGCTCTCTTTGATCTTATACTTAGATTCAATATCATTTTTACCTGCGGTTCGTTTGGCCGATTTTTTTATTTACTTTTTCCCTTTTTCTTTTTTAAAGAACTTTAAAGTTTAATGAAACAATAAGGCAGCACCAAAGTAATTCAAATTCAATCAGTAATATATGAACTGAGATGGCGCTTTCTATGGATCATAAACGGCGGAACCGGGAACACAGGGGGGAAATACTTTAATTCAATTAGAATTACTTTAATAATTTTGAAATTAAAAAATAAATCTTGACTCCACCAATAACCTGTAAATTTCTATTCAATTAATCACTTCTATACTGTTGTGAATTACTACCCTTTACTTAAGTTCTTTTGCTTATTGTCTGCAATAGTATTATTGTTCTCTCAAGATAAAGACTAGATTAATTATTAGACCGTGGCAAGTTGCATTTAAAATGCATTTCGTCTGTTGAACAATCGGCGCAACAGTTGCAAAGGATGTTTCACGGGTTGGTCATCATTAGTGACTTTGTATAATTATCCAATAGCTTACAAAACCAAATACATTGATCTAGTGATCATGATGACATTGCCAAATTAGATGTCCCTGGTTCAATTCCTGGCGGGTCCTCATCCATCAGTTTTTCTCAGGAGGATTATCTCTATAACCTTAACTGTTGAATACTGGATGTAAAATATACAATATATCCATCTACATATAATTTTTAAACTTAATGTAAATACTTGTCAACTTAAAACACATATATTTATAGTATATTAGCACATATCAATCACATATTCATTCCCACAACTAGGAGAGGGGAGGAAATTTACATCAAAGAGTCATTCGCACAACTGGGGCTCAAAATTGCTATTGCTTTAAAGCATGACCTGCAAACCTCAGCTTAGATAAGTTGATAAAGCCAAGAATTCTTCCTCTAATTTCAATTCCTAATGTGAACTCACCACTCGATCGTAGTCTTAAAATTGTCATTTCCCTTATTGTACATGTTTAAATCCCCTATTTTCCGAAATGGTTAAATCGATCACCTATATCAACTAGATACAATTGACTTTAAATCCCACACACGTTGGATTTAAGTCCCCCCCTCCGTCCCCCTTTCACACACACACCTTGGAATATTTTCCCCCAGCTTGGAATTAAGCCCACACAGCTTGGAATTAAGCCACGCCAAGCTTCGAATGAAGCACCCGCACAGCTTAGATCAAGCCCCACACACTGCTTTAAATTAAACTCCTACCCCATAGCTTGAATTCAAGGCCCTCAATACTTGGAATTGACCCTCCCCTTCACCCCCTCCTCTCACACACACACACACACATACACACAGCTTGGAATTGAGTCCCCCACAAACACACAGCTTGGAATTAAGCTCCTATATAACTTGGAACTTAGACCCCACACAATTTGGAATTAATATCCACACAACTTAGAATTAAGCCCCCGCACCGAGCTTAAGTCTCCACACCGAGCTTAGAATTAAGCCCCCACGGCAACTTGGAATTAAGTTTCCACATAGCTTGAAATTAAGCGCCGCACAGCTTGGAATTAAGTGCCCACACAGCTGGAATTAAGCTCCTCTATATAACTCCACCCATATCCCTCAAGTGCAATGAATATTCACTGTATTTTCAATACGCTCGATGCCTTCCACCTGTCAAATATATCTATTCAAAATTTTCCATGCAGTTACACATTCCTGAAGTTACAGATAAATGTCTCTATTATACAATTCTTTCATTCATTCAGACGATTCCTTCAAGGGTTGATTATCATTAGCAGGTCATATGTGGCTGTTTAAGTATCTATAAGATTAAGCAATTAAGAGAGCTCAGTGATCTGGTGGTCATAGCATCAGCTTGACAATGTCACTGGTTCAATTCCTGGTGGGTCTCCAAAATTTATAACATCTCCGATCACAAAATAGTTTCAACAAAATGTTTTGATTTCCCCCTCAAATTTGGTCTATTACACTTTTATTATTAAATAATTTTTAATGATTAAATTGTTCTCTTCGCCCCCCCCCCCCCTTCCACCCCCACCCCCACCCTCATGAAATATGCTCTCCCCGATCAAGTTATCTTATAAGCCCAATTCATGGATGAAGCTTGAGAGCATGAATATATGCAGAGATGTCAAGATTTTAATAGACCATTTGGATGAGGATGAAATGCCCCACCCTTCCAATAAAAAATAGTACTTTTTAATTTATGATGGATAAATAATAAAACCAAAAACTCTTCGTTTCTTTCACAGACGCCTAGTACAAAATTACTTTAATTATATAACAATAATATTCAACATTTATCTGTTTGGAGGAAAGGGGCGATGAAAGATGCTGACTTTTAATTGCGTCTCACTGGGGGCTCTAACTAATTAACAAAATGAAATTAAGCAAATCTCAATGTCCACAGATGTTAATTATAATGTAAGGAATGACATTTGATATGAGTCCATCAAATAACATTATCAACCCAAATGCACTACAACAGCTTCTAAAAATGCACTACAACAGCTTCTACAAATGCACTACAACAGCTTCTACAAATGCACTACAACAGCTTCTACAAATGCACTACAACAGCTTCTACAAATGCACTACAACAGCTTCTACAAATCGGAACCACACAACCTTTTGGTTTCTAGTTAGAGAAGGAACCGTGCAGTTTCAAACATTGAAAAGCGCAGCTTTGTCTTAACGCCAGTGCACCACAACTGGTTATCAAAGGCCGTGGACATTGACTTGGTTGTCGATGTTATGTCTGTCCGTACGTCGTACCTGTGTTCTCGTCTGGGTCGTATTAAGCGTTTCGTGATAGCATTTGTACTATCATAAGCGAATACGCAGGCGACGACCCCGTCATTGTAATTGTGTGTTCAACTCTCTCTCTTTCAAAGACTATATATCTGATCTTTTCATTATAGAAAGTAATACAAATGTCGCACTAAAAAGACTAAAATTGTGTGACATTTAACGCACTTTGCGGGCCCACATTATTCTAAAGTTCTCCTAAAGACAAAGTTAGGGACCCAACAACTCTACATATTGAAATTGTCCATACTCAAAAAGGCCTTTCCCCATGCCCACTTTTGTTTTCCCAGCTTACAATTTGTAAAAACTCTTTCAAGTAGGGCCATTCTAGATTGTGCGAGCGGTGCGAGCCCACTGGTCTGAAGGTCCAATAGTCTAAAGGTTCAATAGTCCGAAAGAAAAGACTCACTTGTCCGAAGGTCCGATAGTCCAAAGGTTCACCAAACCAAAGGTTCACCAGGTTGAAGGTTCACTACTCCGAAGGCCCAATAATTTAAAGACCCGATTGTCCAAAGGCCCAACAGAGCTAAACTTACTAACACTTGTATTGCTAACTAGTTTTTTTTAATATTTCGTACTCATACTTTTTACGCTCGGTTGGCGTTTATGTCCTCTTGAAGGATTTTTGCGGACTTAACCGATTCAGATTTAGATTCAGAACAGTTTTCTTTCGGACTATTGAACTTTCGTACTAGTGGGCCTTTATTTCGGACTATGTTAAACCTTCGGAGTAATGGGCCTTCGAACCAGTGGGCGGACACCATGCGAGTCACTTCAAAATTCATTAGTGGGGCATCTTTGAAATTTACTATTTGGACCCGGGCCATTCTCATTGGCATAAACTCACGTGCTCTATTCCATTTTCTTTGAAAAAGATTGAAGGTGCCCCTTTACAGAGATAAAAAAAAAGTGTTACATCAAAATATGTTTCAGTCCTTTTATTGTAATTGATCTTTTTATTGAGAGATTTAGGAAAGTAACACAAACATTATGCAAAATACCACAAATTTAATTTGTGGAGCGCCTTTGATTTGATTCTGCCACTGATTCGCTCAGGCTGACGACTGGGTGTGAATTTTAGCCATGCCTACTAGGCCTACTGATATACTGAGTTACATTCATATTCAGCAGGAAAATTATGGCCTCTTTAATAATAATCTAAGGACCTCTTATTTGTTTAGTTTTCACATTATTAAGACATTAAATATATTCCGATTCATGATCAATACAATTGGCTAATCATGATCTATAAGTCTAAATTGTTCAATTTTGGTAGATTTCGGAATCAACTTATTCTATTTTACCGAATTTTGGACCAAAGTATCTAAGTTGAATTTTTGAAGTTGTTAAAAAAAGGGAGAAAATGGGTATCAATTATTTTCAAACAGATACAAGTTGGGAAATATTCCGGTGGGGAGGAGGAGGGTTGACCCTGTAAAGCTATACTCCTGTGCTACATGCTTTGAATATGCAACATTCAATCTGGAAACATGCCTCTTAATAGGACATTTATAAAACACGAGAATATTGAAGTCATGCAGCCATAGTGTTCAGATGATGCGATGAAATGTTATAGTTTCTAATTTATGTACTTAAAATTTCGCGCCTAAAAGCCTAGCTCTATTGTCTATTTTATCTAATATTTCGAAAACGGCGTGGTGAACATATCAAATGGGAGTGGAAAAGTTGTAGCCATGACAGTAATGAAGGTATTTTTATAAGTTTTAATTATCTCCTAGCAAAGACATTTTTCCCAGACGTATTTCAAATTTGAAAAATGTAACATTGCATAAGGCTTTAACGTTAGGATAGCAAAGGATCATGGGAAATATTACAAAACGGCGGCTTTCATGTAGCAAAATGTTCCCATTAATACTAACATTTCTGTTCCTATTAATAGGCATGCTACCGGACTAACAGCTGTCTGGAAAGTGACCCTAAGATCATGTGGCCCCCATATTCAAACATATTCCGCCGCCTCTGCTACGGATAGAGCTATTATTATGTTTCATTAGCCTGATCATCACAAGCGAAATGAAATATGATAATTTCACTTTTATGCAACTTTTCACATTCCAACTTCCTACAATGCTCGCATTACTTATTTTCCTCTTATTTGAGAAAAACATCACATCGTAGGCAGGGAGTGAACAGTAAACGGCCTGAATTGCCAAGATTATGATTCTGATAGGTGTGCATACAAATCTTTCGTTTTTGCTGAACTGCTGACATTTCTATAAAGATGTTTTTCTTACTTACAGTGTTTTGAAACAGCATTATTGTCAATCCCGGGCAACGAGTTCTCAAGTTCGCGTGCAGTCAAACCTGTAAAATAAAACAAATATCTCTAATTAACTAAATCCATAGGAAGTATGCAAGAAACCTTTTTGTGAATCACGTATACTTGACAAAAATTACATTTAGAAATACTGAAAATTGCAAAAATTATAACAATATAAATTTCGTCTACATATTGTTGTTTAAGATGATACCCTCAAATAAGCTAGCTTGAAAAAGCATTTGAGTGAAATTGATAAGAGATTCAGACAGTAGTGTTTAGAGCGACCTCAGTTCACCCTGTTATGAATCCCTTGTTGAAATATTATCAACTTTAGGGGTATCTGGGAGGTGTTCTAGCTCAAGTAATTATGGCCCCAAAAGTTGCTGATGCTTTTCGTTGTTCGAGTTTTTTCTGGTCATGATTAAACCGTCAAACTGCAGATCACGATTCGCCGGGGAAATGAGAAAAATTACGGTTCAGATAATGATTCGGAAAGTTATTTTTACCCCTCGCCTCCCCAATTCCAATTTTTTGTGAACAATTTAGCTACGCCACTGCACATAGTGATGGGTATTTGCAAATATAAACGTAAGGAGCGACTTGCTGTGCTTCAGAAAAGGTAAAAAACATATTCGAAACGACAAACATTTTTATAACGGTTATCATTTCAATTTCGTCTACTCTCATTTTTAAGATCAAGCACCCAAAAATAATAAGTTAGCTTGAAATAATTGTAAAGCCCAGTCAAACTTCATATGAGATGTTGGCACTGACGGGTGTTTTCGGAGGGCAAATCATTGATTAAATCCCCACTTGATCATTTTTTCCCTGAAATTTAGAGGACTGAAGACAAAATTCAAATTGGCTTTCAAAAATCATCTTGGAAAGAGCAGGAAAGTGGAAAATAATTTAGACTTTAATATTAGCACGTAGTTTAGAAGATTTTTACAGAAACTCCATTCAAATATGCCATTGCTAATATTTCCTCCAATAAATAATTTATCAACATGGATATTTTTGACCATTTAACCCCTCCATCTTAATCTTAAACTTGATCATTTAAATTTTGACTACTGTAATTTTGAAGCTCATCATGTCCTCCAAATGCCTCTTGGGAGTGGGAGAGGACTTCATACTAAAATTGGTAGGGGTGTGCAACCCACCAACCAAAAAACATACCCGCAGTATGACAGATTTTTTGGTAACTGCAGTATGAAATTATATAATTTTGATACCCGCAGTATGAAAGAAGTCAATTTTAATACCTGCAGTATGAGTATTCAGTAAAAAAAATTGTAAAAATGGACCAGGAGTATAAAATTAACAGAGTAAAGCTTCATTTTTTGGGGACCTGCACTATGAAAATTAGGAAGAAGAAGGCACCTGCTCGGGCGGCACATATACCTCACATATGGTAGTTCCCCCCCCCCCTTCCCCCCCACCCCGCCTCTTCCCTGGGTTAAATGCACATAAGCTTTTTACATAAATTCCAGATGCATGCCGATCAAAATAGGTGAATTTTTAATTATTAGCAACCCACAATAAAAAAGGAGATTGATTGGAGATTAAAGATTAATGTTGAGGCAAAGTGTATATATACGCGTTTAATGCACTGGGGAAAGGACTTTGGCGCGAGTTTTAGGAGGGCCATTCACGAGAGCAAAGTCATTCGAACCGTGCATTAAATGTGTATATAAACACGATGTCAAAACATTGATTCATTTTATAAAGTTTCCGTGCTAGATTGTCTAAAATGCATGAAAAACAACTAAAAAGACTGAAAGACCAGAACAGTTTGCATGTATTTTTCGCTTTATTCAAACATTTGCCTGAAGGTTCTAAAAATCAAATAAACCGAATAATCAAGGTCGTGCATTACCGGGATTAATGCACGGGTCATAACAATGCAAATACACTATAGAAATTGTATTAACAGATAATAACACGTCATAATGAAGAAATAATGTTTGAAAATATAAAAATGGATTATAAGATGTAATAAACACCGACTATATGTACAGATTATTACAAATCATCTATTCGATCAAATTTCACTAAAATGAAGAAAATAAATAAGATAAATAAAAAAGAAATCCAAAATAATTATTTTGTTGTGATAAAGAGCTTGGGTAAAGGGAATTTTATAATTAAGGCCACGATACAACTTGTATTCAAACTCTTGGGAATGACTTTAAAATCGGTTTGTAATTATTTTGAGGTAAAGTACATTGTAATTTTGTAGTTTTGGCATGAAATCAGGCAAATGATAGATCTAAGACTATTCCAAAAAATATTATAAACACCACATATTTATGTACGAATGATACAGAATCATAATCATTTATTCCAGTCAACTTTCATTACAATTAAACATTACTTTATAATGCACATTGTAGAAATTTGTAGCTGTGGTCACGAAATCGTATTTTTTATATTTTTTTTTATATAAATATAAGGCTTTTTTAAAGAATTGAATACCTTCGCAACAAACTAATTCAACGTTGAAAATGATGTGCAAAATATATGCAAAAACACAAAAACATTTGAGAGCGCGCATTTGGCTATAAGATTTAAACTCTATCTGCCTATGGACATGTAACGAGTTCTATAATAATTGAAAAAGTATTAAAATCTGAGCAGATCAGTTTTTGAATTTTGGAGACTGAAGACACTTTAAGTTTTTGAGTTGTAGCTGATCGAAATTTAATCTGTTTTTATCATCAGTTTATTCATGCGAAATTTGTGAAGTATGACCAGGGACCTGCTATTTAGATAGCAGGTCCCTGGTATGGCCAGGCAAACAGTCCAAACTCTTGATATTTATTTCCTAGATCCAGGTCACTGAAAATATGGAAAACTTTATTGCTGCTAGAATTTGATTGGGGGTATGGTTAAAGAGGGAGGCTCGTCTCATTAAAATACGTTAAAAGTGGGGTGCCATATTTTGACGTCACTTCCGGTTGTGGACGCAAGATCCGATCCACTGTCTGTTTGTACATGGAGTTAAAAGAGAACTCCATGGTTTGTACAGCCAGACACTAGCATGTACGTTGTGTGCGCCGAGTTACATACACAGCGCATTATGTTACTGTGACGAGAAGCTTGTTTGTTTTTTCAATGCGTTTGTCAGAAAGCGAAAGTGAAATTTTAGTATTATAATATTACAATAATAGTCACCAAATGAAAATTACTGAGAAAAAAAACAAGAAGAAGATGAAAGCAAAAGTCGCAATAAACGATCCTACCGGGGCTCGAACTCACGACTGTTGATAAGAAAAACACATCGCTACCGATCGCCGAAATCTACTGGGCTAACTCTTGTAGTGTATGGTACTTCAAGGCGTTTTAAATAACTATATACCTTGCAATACGAGACAACGAATCGCGCAGAAAAATTTCAACCAATCAAAACATTTGAAAGGAATTCTAAATATTGTGCACATATGACGATTTCGCCTCTTTAAGACTCAAAAACTTTTCAGAATTTGCTGCACCGCTTCAAAGAATTATGATATACATTTTAAAAACAAGAGTTTACAATCGAAAACACCAAGGTTGCCCTAGAATACATCACACAATTTGCATAACATATGCAAATTGATGCCTGAGATTCAAAAATGCTGTAAAATGGTCAAAGTTTAATCGGTTTTAATGACACTTTTTGTTATTATGATGATTTTTGATAAACATTAAAACAATGTATAGCTAATGGTGCGTCTACACGTCCATATACCTTTAATTCGTTCTATCAGTCTATACAATAAATGGGTAATTTTAAGAACAAAGTTCACTTTCCAGAAAAGATTTTCATTAGAGAACCGAAAATTAGAGAACTTTCTCCAAATTAAAGAAAATTGCTCAAAATAAGGGATTTGAAGAATATTACTCAAAAATCGTACAAAATAGCCCAAGTATTGAAGAAAATTGCCCAAAAATTAAAGAACATTTTCTGATATTCGGAAGAAAATTCCCAAAAAATCAAATTGAAAAATTTCCAGAAAATTAAAAAATCATCAAATTTGGGCGGTATTTAACCTGATATATTCATCTTTTACAATTTATTTCCCTGTGCATGTATAACATATTGTATACTGTTATATCTCGCTACTTACATTTACATACACACTATCACCAGGGGAAAAGTTGCCCTGAGCCCCACTGAATACGTGGCACTGATCCCTTTATATCTTACGAGTAGAAAACAAAAATACAGTTATCTATTTCTGAAGTGATTTGTCAAAAGCTGTTCCAATGTTGTAGTCATCATTACAGCCTAAAGATTTCTTGCCGCAGATTATTTTTCTGAATGTATTATATACCAAAGACTTCCCTAAAATACTGTATATGGGAGCAAAACAATATATATATTTACACATCTTTCTATGAGGGTAGGAGGGGCGGGGGTAGCCAGAATTGAAGTTTGAGACTTTCAGCCCTCCCTCTCCCTAGAAAAAATATTTCCTACGCCTATATGGTCAGAACCCCTCCCTCGTTTTTCTTTTTTTCGGTACCAAAATGGACAAATGGCGAGAAAGCGGTCGCTTCCACCGCTCCTCCATAGAGATAACTTACTCGGGAGTAGGGAGCTGCCTTTACTTCCACTACCTCAGTGCTTAAACGTCTCTTTTCTCGCCTTTTTCCCGTTTTTTCGGAACCAAAAAAGGAAAGGAGTGGTCGCTCTCAACGCCCCCCCCCCCCACCTGGCTACGTCTCTGCGACTAGTCACTATTTAAAACATTGTAGTAATTATTCTTTGAAATACGATAACGGATAAACGGAATAAGAATCTTTTCACCCATTTATTTCTTCAAATCTAAGTTTAGCTTTAGATTTTACAATAATCAGTTTAATTCTTTTTTTTATGTTTTTGCCTGCATTTTTATAATTTGTTTCTTTATAATTGATCATTTTATCAATTTAATATATTTGTAGAGTCTGTTTTTTGCTGATAGAGCTTTTATAAGATTAAGGCCATCTGTCATGATTAAAATGTGGCGGCGTACACTTTATTCCCAAACGATTCTGATTGGCCTATCAATGTAAGTGCATATTGTACCATTGTGTTTCGACCAATCAAAACAAACGAATTGAAATCTATTTACCTTCTCGTTATAGAGACAACAATTGGCCTTTTAAGCATAGTATGAACTGATTAATGTGTGTCAATTTGCTACAATAATTGTTATTCTAATTTGAGGCAAACTGTCAAGAATTGCTAATGAGTTTTTAATGTGTTTGCCTTCATTTTTTTGTTAAATTTTAGGTCCTGATTCCGAAAACGGAAAAATTTAGGTCTATGATTCAAACATTTATTATCACGTTTAGAAAAAAAAAAAGGTTAACCAAATATGTTAATCAATCTATTTATATAGAAATCTTCAATTACATTTTTACAGCTTTAGTTTCTCTTGAATTCTTTTTGTGTTTTGCCTGCATTCGAAGGTCTATCATTTGTATAATTTTGTTTGTTAATGAAACGATTTCAGTCGATTTTCAAACTTCAATCAATATTCTTCTTCTTTGTATTGTGGATTGGCAAGAATAAATGTAATTGAATAGTACATAATATTTGTACACATATACTCGTTGGTGGTATTTTTATTGCATTGTTATACATACTTTATTGTGTTATGGTTTAAAGCATATTTTCTTCCAATAAAACTCAAGTCAATGCTATACCGGTACATACATTTTTTAAAGAGGTAAAACCCAAACAACTATCTTCTTTTTTTTCCATGTGAAATCTTAAAAGAATGAATGAATTCGCTATATCATTAAATATTTGCATTATTTAGCACAAAAAAAATGTATATATCGTAACATGTTATGAATCGATTTAACTTTAATCAATGATTTTTTTATATAGTCGATTGGCAAGAATAAATATATGTGTATAGTCTAAAGTATTCTTGCACATACATTTACATGGTACGTTTTTGTCATTTGTTCGACGAATTTGCATAAATTGGGCATAAGTAAAAAGTCTGCTCCTGCATGAAACAAAAAATGTATTCGTCGATATTAAAAACAGGACGTCAGTCCATAGGAGGTCAACTCCCCAGCAGTGCTGGTGCTCATTTACATCATGAGTGGAGTGGAGCAAGTCGAGCAAAGTGTCTTGCTCAACTGCTCAAGGACACAATGCAGCGCTCACGACGAGAGTCGAACCCGGTGCCTTTCTGCCTTTCGCATGCATACGAGCATGCATTACTCCTTAACCACCGCACCTCATTAATAATTCTTAAGACAACATCTCTTAAGTAAATCTTAAGACATTTTGGAGAAAGCAATAAAACATCTTCTTAACTGAACAACATGAAAGATTCGCGCCCTTACATCAGCAATGTTCAATTCCTCCACATGTAGGCCCCCAATTTTAGAAAATCGAACATCTCAAGGCCACCGAAAATTTACGCATCACTGCCCTCACACTCCATACATACAATGTACAATTATACATACGCTGTACGCACGGAGTTTATTTCTGGGAAAAGTTTAAGCGGACACAGCGTGTACATTATTTAAGAAATATTTAGTGAGAGCGCTGCGAGTAGCAATGTCTTAGATGTCGGGGCACAACATTGGCATGATTCGCCAGTTAAGAAGATTCGCAAAACATGTTATATACATTGAACAGTTGAACGGGGTGGCCACCGCAACTAAGTTTTCTTTATTACACAACACTTTGTCACGCTTAAAAAGAGGCTTTCGTATTTCGGTTTGCCCAGTTCCTATCATTTGGCAGTTATTAAATATTCCAAAACACATTTTATGTTGAATTTGTTAGAAATATGTTCAACTGAAGCAAATTCGTTGAAATATGACAATGGAAGACACCAGATAACATATAAGAATGTTATAAACTATTCAATTATATTAATATTCTTGTAAATCCATGATAACAAATATGATTAATTAAAGTAAATCTGAATAATGATACGTTAAAAATGTGGAAAAATAACCAAAATTTTATATACAAATATTATAAACAACAATTATGTATGTACAA